>JAADVW010000063.1:0-79182 GCA_023335875.1 Elongisporangium prolatum | reverse complement strand
CATGATGTATCGTAGGTCCAGTTTCTCTTCTTTCGATTACTTCTTGATTCTACGTTAATCGAGCTTCTCTTCCTGCATACGCGCACGCACACACATTAAATACTGGGTTATTTCCTGCCTTTCAGCACACGTACCTAAATGGCTGGAGTGTTTCTTCACAGTAAGCTCCAAAGGCACGATCAAACGTCTCCCATGTTTCGAATTCCGTATCGTACATGAGATTCGCTTCGACCGTTGTAATGGCACCACGTTGCTTGTGAATCAGTCGAACTGGCTTCGCGCTGTGTTCCGATCCACTGTCTTCGTCGTCCTCTGCATGATCTTCCTCGTTTTCATACTCACTGTCGCTCGCGTTGCTCTCGTCTTCCGTGGCCACGATCCGCGATGGCGCCGCGTGCCGTCGAGCCTGCATGTGGACCAGGGGACGATATTGTCGACTGTAGGGCTTCTCTGTGGCGGCAATTCAGTATTAGTTTATACAGGTCGTAAAGTACCAGAAATAAATTCTATTTATAGAGTGGCACATTTTGCCCTAAAACATGAGGAGATGGGCAAATCACATACTCGCCACATACCCGTCCCGTCCCATATAACAGGTGTGTGACAACAGTCACTCCGAAAGTTTTTCAAGTCAAGCGCTTAGGACTAGGGTAAGAAATGTTTGAATTGTGTCTCCATCTTTTCAATGGTCACGGTACTCATACTATCCGATTACAGGCTAAAAATAATTCATTTACGGAACTCATGCCGCACCAACGCATCTCACTCAGGAACACTGACGCTTACCGCGTCGACGTCGTCGCTGGGCTCAAAGCCGCGGGCCTGCGTGAGCACGCGCGGTCCATTAGCATATCTCCCAAAACCCTGTGGAACTGGGTGCAGCGGGCAGAAGGAATTGTGGTTGCTGCTGTATGCACTCACCGCTGGAGGCAGTGGAAGAGTTTCTCCCACTGACTCTATTGAGGATTTGCTCGTGGGATACGTGAAGGATTTACGGCGCGAGGAAATGGTGGTATCACGCATCATGATCGTGGCAGCTGCAACCGCAGTCCTACCAGACGTGATGCAGGACAAAAGCCCAGCTGCAGCCATGAGCCGGTGTGATCGGTAGGAAAATAATATTGATATACGTCATTTCAACGCTTGAGGCTAATTTGTTTAATTAGATTTACGAAAAGGAACAACATGACTCTTCGCCGCATCACTTCCAGTGGCCGCCAAACCAGAGCAGAAATGCAGCAGCTACGAGCAGTGTTTGTTACGAAGATACAAGAATACGTATGCGGCAACCTGATGGATCTAACCAGCGGCCTGCCGGACCGCTCTCGCGTCTACAATATGGACCAAACAGCAGCGTTTGGAACCACTATACTGCTTTCCCCAGTGGAGTCAATAGGGGCGAGAGTGGAGCCGGCGCTGACTGGTGGCTCCAGTATGGACCGAGTGACTGTCGCGCTTCTCATTAGCGCGGAAGGCTTGATGCTGCCACCGCATTTCGTCTTCAAGGAGGAGCCAGGCGGCTCTGTTGAAGCTGAGGTCAGCCACTTGGCGCCGACTGACGTTGCAATTTTCTCGGTCCAGGAGCACGCGTGCTTCAATGAGCGCATCATGCGGGAGTGGATCGATATGGCGCTCAAACCGTGTATCGTTTCCCACTCTCTGCTGCTCCTGGACAAAATGAAATCCATGAGATGGCTAGTATTGTAAATAGTATAAACGATCTGTGTGTTGATGTGGACCACATCCCTGCAGGTTGTATTAGTGTGGCCCAGCCTCTGGACGTGGTAGTAGTGGGCCCATTCAAGCAGTATCTCCGTAGAAGCTTCTGCGACCAGCTGATCATCCACGGCATCCCTAGCGGATCGACAGAGCGCCGCCGCCTCATGTTATCCGCCAAATCAGCCAAGAAACCATTGTAAACGCCTTTGACAAGGCAGGGGATTAGAGTAATCTGATTGGCTAAAAAGTTTTTTCTTTCCATATATATTTTTTTCCAAAATTTGTAAAAAAGAGTCTGGAAATTTAGAATGTGTCTCCATCGTTGTGGTGTCTCCATCTTTCCGCGTTTTGAGGTAGTGGTTCTCAAGGTTGCTTCTGCTTTCTGCGAGAAATGAGAGATCCACTAATCATAAGCGTTTCTGCGCTGGCAACTTTGATAACCTACTACGATTTATTTTAGCCAATATTATACGTTTTAGAAACGGTTTCAACGAATCAGATTCCATCATTTTGCCTGCAGAAAAGTTGCTCGGTTTTGCTTACCGATTATGTGCGCTTCAAGAATACGTAATCTCAACTGAACGCAGAAAAAAGGAGATGGAGATTTTGCATAACAATTTATCCAATCCGTTGATTCCCGCAAACGTAGTTTTATCCAATCAACATAGCAGACTCTGCCTTTCCATTTCTGCACCGATTTTTGTGCTTTTTTTTCTGCGGCGATCTGATTGGCTAACTCCATTTCTGCGAGAAAGCAGAAGATACCTTGAGAACCACTATTGTACGGAAAGAGGTGATATGAGGGAGGTATTCAGAGGCTTCTGAACTGCCTCATTTCACTAGTCAGGTGATCTCGTTCGTGTCGTCCTACGTGCCCAAGGCGCAAGTGATCAGCAGTGTAGACAACGAGATCTTGTTTCAGCTGCTGTTGGCCAGTTCCAGCACGACCATGTTTTCGGCCATGGACGAGTCCTTGCAAGAGCTGGGAATGCTGTCGTATGGCATCTCTGTGACCACGCTCAAAGAAGTAAGGTTATTGCTTTTCGGTAGAAACCAAAAGTGTACTATGGGGAGATTTATCAGAGGAAAAACCTTGAGCCACCCATTGGGTGGCTCAAGACGAAATAACATCTCTAGCTACAGTACTACTGATGAGACATGTGGGCGATCTCCACAGTGGTTGGCTGAAATCCAACACTCCCCCGAAGCCTGCACTATGGAGGGCCTACGAATACATGCACCAGAGTTAGTAGCAGTTGAGCACGAGCTTGCTTGCTCTGCTCTGAAGCGCTAACAGCCGTTCCTGGCCAAGATATCGATTGATTCCTGCATCTATTGTGAGTACCAGCGTTCTTGCTTGACTCTCAGGAGCAACGACGCCGTTCCTGGCCAAAATAAAGGTTAGATACTGCATCCAAGTTGAGCACCAGCGTTTTTGCTTGGCCCTCAGGAGCTACGACGCCGTTCCTGGCCAAGATGAAGAGTGCCGAGGGCTGCAGTGACTAGCCGTTTGCCGAGTACAGTTGCTCCTGCCTTTTGGTTTTCTTTGGCTCTTTCAGAGCTTTGCCGCCATTACCTTTTAGATTCGTATTTCGATCGTCGACTCTCCAGGTCGTGGAGCTCTCGGTGGCCGGCTTTACGCCCAGCTTGACACGGAGATATTCGAATTGATCTCGTGCTAGAACATTCGTGAATATATCGGCTGCATTCTCTCGCGACAGCAGATACTCGAGCTTAGATCTCGAGCTCGACGCGCTCTCGTAAGAAATGATACCTCACATCGATACGCTTTGTACGAGATTGCTGAGTCGGATTCTCTGCAATCGCAATGCAGGCTTGGTTGTCTTCAGAAATCATCGTTGCTGGCTTCTCGTATCCGAGCTCTTTCATCAGTTACCGCAAGAATAGAACCTCACGTGAGCAGTGAGCCAATGCGATGTACTCGGCTTCAGCAGTGAACTGAGCAACGATCCGCTGTTTCTGCTGCTCCACATGACTGCACAATTGCCAATCATTGTAACATATCCAGACACTGATCTGCGTTCGTCTTCATCCGCAGCGCAATCATAGTCAGTGTACGCGCTCAGGATTACTTCGTTTCCACTGAACTCGAGCTCGTGGCTGCTTGTCTTCTTGAAGTACTGGAGTATGTGTTTCAGTGCTTGCCAATGAGATCTACCATAGGCGTTCAGGAATCGACTGACATCTTGCACACTGTAGGCTGGATCCGGCCTACTTCCACTCATCAGATTCATTAGGCTTCCTACTGCCTGACGGAATTGCTTTGCGGCCAATTCTGCCATCACGTCGCCGCTTGGGTTTTCAGCTAGTCGACGGAGTTTGTTTCCTGGCACTGATGGTACGTTCGCTGGGTACGCATGATTCATGTTGAATTTGTCGATGATACGCTCAGCGTTGAGATGCTGACCGATCCACATCTTGCGCTGTGTTCAATCTCTTCGGGTAGGCATTCCGAGGATCACACGAATGGAGCCAAGCGCTATAAACTTGAACTCTGCTGAGATGTCGGCCTTCATTCGCGTTATGGTGGCTGGTAGCTTCGCTGCGAGCACCAGGTCATAGACATAGATAGCGACTATTTCGGTATCTTTCCCAGTCTCATTTCGTTTGATATAGATGCACGCTTCACACTGGAGTGGATCATAGCTGTTTCTGATCAGGAACTCGGTCAGCGCTTTGTGCCAGGCGTGAGAAGCCTGCTTAAGCTCATACAAGCTCTTCAAGAGCTTGCAGATCATATGCATCTTGCTCTTGTCATCTAGTCTTTGAGGCTAGTGCATATAGACTCCCTCTTCGAGTACGCCGTTCAGGAAGGCAGTCTCGATGTCCATTTGTTCACGCTTCAGGTCTTCAATGCATACAATTACCAATAGAACTTGCAGGGACTCCCTTTGGGGTTATTTCAAATACTCGCGACTCTGATGAACTGATAAGAAATCCGCATAAACTCCAATCAGACCACTTGTCCTGCATTTATTATGACAATTCGTGCTTTTACATTGCGAAATCCGGTAATATCTCGAGGAGCACTACAAGAGCGAATACAGCGTCATAGTCTTCGTCTTTCACTTGGCAGCAGCCTAATACAAATAGATGAGCTTTGTGACGCTCCATTGAGCCGTCTCCGTTGTACTTGGTCTTAAAGACCCACTTGCTAGGCAGGAAGTTCTTGTTGTGCGCTTCAGCCTTTGGAACCAGCTTCCAGGTCAAGCTCTGGCGGAGTGCTGTGCTTCACGCTCAACTGCGGTTCTCCAGTCACTTGCTAATGAAATGTTCATGGCTTCGGTGTACGTTAACGGATCGCTGCCCATGCCGTTAGCTGCGGCTGCTGCCATAGACAGCTTGCGCTTAAAGTTTTTCAGCGCGACTAAGGCTTCGACTTGCTTTTCGGCCCGTGTTGCACATAGAATAGGATTTTGATTGTAGCTGGTAAGTATTTGTGGGATGACCAACGTGCTTAGCCACGGCGCAGCAGCTAGAGCGTACGCATTCATTGCTGACATTGCAACTGCGACATTTTGGGAGTTCATGTCGAAGCCGGAGATGACGGCGTCAAGCAGCACCATATCAGTAGCTGTCGGCTTCTCCTCGGCTGGCAGTTGTCCATAGAATAGGAAGTCAAGAGTTCGCGTTGCAGTTCGCGAGTAGGGGTCGGACGTGGTCTCTGTGCAGGCTGTGGGTTTAGCAAACTCGAATTGATTGATTTCGGTGGCCGCATAAGAGTCGGTCTCATCGAACGCGACGTGAATACTGGTGATTATGGTGTTGGCACCGCATTCCAGCACATACCATCTTTTATGCTGGCCAGGATATCCGACAAATATCCCTCGGACAGCTCTCGTATCTAGCTTCTGACGCTTCTTGTGATTGTCGATCTAGTAGCTTCGATCGTGCGTGGCAAGTGTACAGAGCATAAGGATCCAAATACGCGTAGCTCGCATGTGTCAGGCTTGTACATGTGCCAAAGTTCGAATGGGTGACGCCGGTGCTTGCAGTTAGTGTACGATTGTAAGTATACACCATCGCTCGCGTAGCTTCGGCCCAGAGCTGCTTTGGAGCGCCACTGCCGATAAGAACTGTTCGTACCTGGTTGAAGAGCACTCAAAATCGTACTTCGGCTATGCCGTTTTGCTCTGGCGTGTACGCAACTGTGGTCTCTTTCTGGATTCCGGCCGCTTTGCAGTGCTCGATGAACTGAGCGTCCATATATTCGCCTCCGTTGTCGCTCACGAAGCGCCGCAAGTTGCGATTGTGGTGTATCTCCACTCGCGCCTTAAATTCTAGAAAGTAGTCGAAGAACTCCGATCGTTCCTGGAGTAGATAAATAGTCGGGTATCTTGAATATCCATACAAACAATAGTACGTATCGAGCTCCAGATCGCGATGGAATCTCCACTGGTCCAGCGATTTTTGCTGTGGACCACATCAATGTACTTTGTCACGCTTTGGCGCTTTGATGGATGAAGGTGGCACGTCTCTTAGTTCCTAGTTCACATGCATCGCAAGGCAGTTTCTCGTTTTCTGCAGTGAAGTTTAGTCCTTGAACGGCATTTTCCTTTTGCTTCTTGGTCAGAACTGACTTTGCTGGCGTGTCCAAAACGTCGATGCAGCAAGTCCAAGGAGACGTCGGTGGCAGGAGTCGACCAAGTAGTCCTGAGTACACATAGTTGGTGTTCGTTTGACTGGCAAGTGGTCTTGAATCTCTTCGATTTCATGATGACTGCTCCAGGTTTCGAATGAAAGTCGGAGCTGGTTCCTTCCTTCGCTGCCTGCACTACGGAGATCATGTTCATGCGCAGTTGAGGAACATAGAGCACGTTTGCGAGCCGTATGACACCTGGCTTTCCATGTCGAGTTTTGCGTCCAAGATGGTAAATCCAACTCCTTCCACAGCAGCGGTGGCATTGGTAGCGACTCGTACAATGGCGTCGCAATCCGTATCCAGGGCTTGAAATTGCTCGGTTGCTGCACATGTGCTGCGTGCGGCCTGAGTCCACGATCTCGCTTGTGGTTCCTTTAGAGACCGCCATGCCCCATATTTCGTTGAAAGGAACCGGCAATGTTTCAATGGTCGATGTAGATTATTTGGATTCTGCTACTACTGTATGGCCGTCACTGCGGCCATCACTACCGCGTTCTTGATTGTGATGAAGCCTCATATTACAGGTTGACTTCGAGTGTCCCTCTTTGCCGCAGTAGAAGCATTTCAGCTGACCTTCTTGAGCCTGAGGGTGCCCTTGCTGCGAAGCCTTTGGCAGAGGGCGCTGAGAGCTGAATCCTGGCTTGATTCCTCGTCTTGCAGCGACGAAGGCTTTCGCTCAAACCAGGAGGTCTTCATCTCTTGCAGCAGCTATGGCTGCGCAAAACTCCGTCATCTGGTTTCGCTGAGTCTGCTTCCTTCTGGCGTACCCAGCCATGACTTCGGCGTCCATGCTGCTCCATGCTGCTCCATGCAAGCGGATGGTCTTACGTGAAGTAGACGCTCTTGAACTAAGACCGCGAGGTCGGGAGGCTTCTTAAGAGCTGATATGCCTTTTCATCGACTCCCTTCGACTGTCGCTCAAGCTTGTCCGCGAGCGTCTTCAGTCGATTCAGGTGCTCAGTCATATCATGCCCGTCCTGATACTTCAGCAATACGAATTCCTCTCGGAGCGCCACCAGGTTTCCCAGCTTTGTAGGTGCTGTCGAGATAATGAAACACTTCGTATGCATGCTTCTTGCCGCCAACGCTCGTCATTAGCGTCTCACTCAGCGTGTCAAGAAGGAATGCTTTGGCTTCTGACTCTCTTCTCTAGAACTCATTCCAGTTGCTTGACTCCTGTCTTGGCGGCTGCTCGCTGCTGGACACGATACCCCAGAGGTCCCACGCCTGAAGCTGCGATTGAATCCTTACTATCTAGACCGAGTAGTTGGAGCCGTCCAGACACTTGTCTGAGCTCCATTTCATCACTGTATCGGT
The DNA here is from genome assembly GCA_023335875.1 of Elongisporangium prolatum. NCBI lineage: Eukaryota > Oomycota > Peronosporomycetes > Pythiales > Pythiaceae > Elongisporangium > Elongisporangium prolatum. Next base: position 71,483 of record JAADVW010000063.1, on the reverse strand, counting down.
AAAATCGGATAGGTAGAGCAGCCAAAAAAATGGAGCACCAAATACATCTGCTGTTTGAAGGAACAGCCAATCAGAAGCCAGCACATCAGCGGTGCTCCAACCCTCACAGTCTTGTTAGTGGCGTGTGACAAAACACGTTATCGGGATTTGAGGAACATTTTTACGACCTGTCAAACAAAATTCCGCCTAGCACTTTGAACCTCCTGCGCTATTTCTAACCGGACGCTTCAGGCCCGCTGGCCAGAATGGGCCAGATTTGCGGAATGCGTTTTCTACCGTGGATGGTGAGATGCTGACTACAACCACGACGGCGCGCTCGAAGACATCTCAACGCCGCCAAGCCGTTGCTGTTGTCCGTGGGCGCCCGCTTTGGTTATTCGTCCGGAGTCGTCGAATATAGTGCTTGCCGGGGCCCATCACGCCCGCGTCAAATGGTTGGCCGACTCCTGTGAGCCGCCCAGCTCGTAGATGACAGTTGTGCCTGTGCAGGCAAGCGCATCAGCGACGACTGCCTCCTTGTGCACCCGTAGACTGTCCAGAATTAGCACTGATGGCTCGACAACGATGTGTTTCCACACGTTGTCGATCCACTCGAGCATGACACGCTCGTCAACCATGCATTCCGGACCGAGAACGTGGCGGCGGAACGGTCGCAGAACGCCCTGATCTCGCGCGCGACGTCGCCTCCAGACTCGCCTTTGAACACGAAGTTCGGCACAAACATCTTGCGGTCGGCAGCGACGGTCAGTGCCACCGTGCAGAGGTCACTCTCGCCGGCCCTGCAAACCGAGCGTACTGTATGGGCGCCAACAAGTCGATGGTCGTCCGGCTGCCCATGCTACAGTATACTGGCGTTTGGTCCATGTAGAAAATAGCGCGGCGGGGACGCAGTCGCGTCACTGGGTCCATGCTGTGAGACAGGACGACTCGGATGACCTCATCAACAGACTTCAAGCGCAACACTTCGAGGTTTGCGCGCGTCTTGAACCCAGAGTGGCAGATGCGTCGAATTGTGAGTAGCGACCCAGAAACCGCCTGCACCACGACAATCTCGCTGCGTCGCTCTTGGTGTTGAACACCTCTGGCGCTAGATCGGCCTTCGAGACGATGATCCACTATACGGTGACTGTCAGTTGACTGTCAGTTCCATGCGTCGCTTAGCCTTGACGGTGGTCAGGAGCGCGTCCTCGATGTCGGCCGTGTCAGCTACACGGCTGCTACCGCCGAATATCGCGTAGGACGCGCGCGAGAAGACGGGTCCGTTCGTCAAGCTGGTGCGAGGGTGGCGTGCAGTCCCGTAGAGCAGCCGCTCGGCCCTTCGCTCCCAGTTCTGAAGCGTCCCACGCGGGATGCCTTGTCGCAGGCAGAAGGCGGTCCGCGACGCCCCCTGCCCACGCGTCTGCTGGAACTTCATCATCAAATCCAATCGAAAGCAGTTCGTATGGTGGAGGGGGATTCGCGTGCGAGGCATGGTCGTGAGATGGTGCCGTGTAGCTGGTGTGCTTTCAGATTGAAAGTGATTGGCGGTGGAGGCGCTACATTTCAGCACCTGTTATTTGATTCGGGGTTTTGCACCTTGTTTTTGATCTGTCAAGTATGAATATTGGAAGTGCCGATATGACCGGAATGATAGAGCACCCAATACACACGAACAGTAAAACCTGCACTATCTTTCCGGTTTTACCGGTAGCATGAGATCTGTGACGAGGGGGCGATTGAGATCGCCTGCTTGAGCGACTGCGTAAGCGCGTACGGCTTCGATCACGACGATGCCCGATGCATCGGTCTTGATTACGGCTTCTTCGTCCGCGACTGCCGCGCGGAGGATGCCTTGGGCTCATAACCTATTGCGTTTTGGTAGAAACTAGAAGTGTACTATGGGGAGATTTGCCCTGAGCATACGCTTTCGAAGAACGTGAGTCTCACCAACTGTGCGTCTCGGTGTCACCCGAAAGCAATATCCGTGTGTGGCAGAATGGGTGGCCAAATCAGGAACCGCTGCTCCATGACGTGGCCAAACAAAGGTTTCAACCAAACATTTTGCTCAAAGCCAAATACGTCGGCCAATCAGTGTCATGGTCGGACATGGCCCAGTGGGCGCACTTCTATGGGTCCTGGCCCGGTTAATGTCCCAGGACCTGTCTGAGTCCAATTGGTTTGGCCCGTGGTAGTAAATACCGCGGCTAAGTGACATAACAATACTGTTACGTACCGGTATCCTCGAGGAGTTACGGTGGAGCCACACCGGTTCATACAGATTCAGTACAAAGACGGGACAGGTATAAAGGCGGAAGATCTTTCGAAGGAGCCAGGAAGATCTGATCTGAAGGGTCTACGAAGAAATGGTTGTCACAAGGGTCGCGGGGGAGTAAAGGGAAGAATCAATAGGCAGGGAAGAGTGACAAGTCGCTTTGGATTTCTGCATGAGCCTCGCGGTCTTGGATATTAGTAATTTCGAGCAGATAACGGTCGAATGTGAGAGGCATGCCCCGCCGTAGATCGCACGCACTGGTGCGATCTTCTCGTACTCATTATCGTCGTCGTCCTCTCCGATGTCTGATCACATTCAGATCCAAATCTGAGTAATTCTGATTATCACGGAGTGCCGGAGTCGGTCCCGTGGAACGGCAAAATGTTCGTTTTTGCCGCGATTTTTGGAAATTTGCCGCGTCGGATTTGCCGTTTTACCGTTTGCAGTGGCCCGGTGGGGAACATAAAATGCACCGGCAAAAATAGATTTCCGGTAAACTGTTAACTGTGTTGTTTTGCCGTGACCGGTGAGAATGCTCTTACACTGAGAAATTTGTCACAACAGACACGCTTCCACACCAAATCTACCCTCTTCTGTTGACTGAGAGGTTGTGGTACCTCATTTTTTCGCAATTGATGAGTCACGTTCCTCCTCCACTTGCGTTGTGGGTGAAAATGAGTATGGAAGCCAATGTGTTTGCCGGCGACTTGGCGTGGTCGCGTGTTCATTCTCTGTGACGACTGGAGCGGATTCTCGCTTCGCTTGTGGAGGTCCACGAAAAAATGCACGCCCGAGTGCGTGACGAGCTCGCCATAGACACGGATATGGAGAGAACGATCGAAGCCAATATCCACGCTTCGATCAACCATTCTCTTATTTCTTCCTGTTTGTTCTGCGCTACCTTGCAGCATAAGGGAATGGAGCCACGCGTGCATTAAATGGAAATATATTGGCATCTAACGAATTAGCACTTGAATTGTTTTGTCGATGTTGTGGATGCGCATTCGATCATTGTCTTGCTGCAGCACGTAGGTCGAGTCGCATAAAGCCGTGTACATCGTGCGCAAACGCAGACAAACGTGATCGTGTTGAGGTGGTCTTCCTTTAGATCGTCCGAGTTCTCGGGATCTTGTGGGACATCTGGGTAGTCGATATTGAGGCTGTAGATGCGCGTGAGGACACCTAGGATAAAATAGAAACCACAGTTCACGAAGTCCTTTGGCACTTGTTTTAGCTTGGTCATGATCTCCAGTCGTAGCGAGCCGAATTTGCTGTCCTCTGCCTTCTTATCGCGACCCAGCCAGCTCTCCAGAAAGCGAAGCAGTTTTTCATTGAAAGTTTCTGCCAGCTCTCGCAAATTGCCTCTGAACACCATTGGGTCGTGCATCCACTGCGTGATTGCATTTGTTGACCAGTCCAGCTCGATGGTCAACACGACCCAGTGGTTTTTGTTGAGGCGACGAGAAGACACGACGAAACGGACATCTGTGATCGTCACACTGGGCAACAGGATATTGATGTCGCGTGTCCAGAGACAGTCGAGAACGACCTAGCCCGTTCGCTCCCCGCCGATCCCGTGGAGAGCAAACTGAAGCATCGTGCCGGAGATCCACGCTGTGTCTGCCATCTTGCCCACAACATGGCGGAAGGAGGCCTCGAAATTCATGTGCGGATTGCTGGTCAGACGGACTGCAAAGGACCCAATTGCTGGAGTACGCTTGTACGCTGTGATGACGGCGGACCTGACGTGTGGGATAGAGATTGGCTTGCTTGCCAAACTGTTGCATCTGGAAGAGTCGGTCAACGATGTCGGATGTCACGGCAGAAGCTTTTTGCTTGAGCCATTCCAGGTCACGGTCGCGCCTGTGTCGGCGAGATTGAAGTCGGTAGTAGTCTATCGCCGCCCTCACATATTCCCTGGCCGAAACAAAACCTTGTCAGACGATCAAGCAGAGTCTGCAACCGAACAATACACTCACTCGGTGTCGATCTTGGACCCCTTTGTGAACTTCTCAAAGGAAACTGCGTAAGAACCATCGTTTGCACCAGTGAAGTCGTACAGATTGTTGTATGTCTCGCGTCTGACACCTTCGATGGCTCTACTCATGAGCTCAGCTCTCTCTTGCGTAATTAGTCCGGATGCGTGTGGTCAGCTGAGTTGACTGCCCGTAGAGCAACTGTCGGTACGCGCGCACAAATTGATTCGACTGGGTGTACCGCTCCGCCGCTTACTCGATGTCAATTCGCACTGGGTGACGCGACAGCCAGAACACAAATAGGACAGACTGACTCACTTGGGCATGACGACACAGATTCGCCTTGCCTTCCGGTTGGTCGTATTATCTACAGCAACAATTTCAACGACGCATGTCTAGATTCGGCTTGTGTGAACGAGTGTTAACTTACCGTTCGCTTCTTTCCTCGGGCCCAAGGGTTCAACTGAATTAATTGAACTGAGGCGGCATCTGCTTGTGGAGCGCATGTTGTCTGTGTTCCTCGCTCCGTGTGCTTCTGTGCCATCGCTCGTCACTTGTCGGGGACGGAACGTTGCTCGTGCGGTATATCGCCTGGCCCTTATCTCCGCGAGAAGAGCGGTATCGTCAGCATCATTCGGGTTACTCTCTTCTCCTGATGCCACAGGCAGATACGTCCGCGGCTGTGCGTGGGATCCTGTGTGCGGTACCAACGGTTTTGATGTCGTCAACGGAGAGCGAGACACTGGAGGAAGCTGATCGGTTGCATGGAGCTCTCGCTTTGACGTTGCCGACTCAGGTTGAGACGCGGAATGAAGCTCTGCAGTTGGCGCTGTCAACAAATCAGCTGGCGGTGTGGGGATGAGATCGGGGAACCAGATCAGAGATAGACTTTCTGCCATGATCGAGTCCACTGGAACGTCATTCAAACTGGACATGTCAAACTCGTGGACAGAGTCCTGCCCGTGGGTAGCGTTCTGCACGGGGTACCAGTCGGTGTTTTCATACCAATCAGCGTCTTGATCTACGATCCAAAAAGAAATCATTAGTTAGTTGGTCAAGTCATCGTGTCGGCTTTCTTACCCTGTCGGCGTCCGTGATATACTCGAGCGAGTGCTTCAACGAGCAAGAGACCACAGTGCTGTCCAATATCGAAAAGAAGCTGTCGCTCGAACCTCGATCTTTCACCGTGTCGACTTCGATCTCGTTGTTGTACTGAAATCCAGCGACGACAGCATCGACGATGTCGTCCAGAACCCTAGCGACAGTTATTTCGACAGGCATCTCCGAAATGAAATCAGCAGCGATCTGTACGTCCCGCATGTCTGGATCCTCATCGCCGCTACGATCGTCATTGCCGTCAGAGCTGAATGACTCTGTGTCGTCTGCAGAAGTTGTTGATGCCGGTTGACTGGAACTCATGTCCTGAATATTGTGAAGATGAGCGACTAGGCCATCGAGGACTTTGCACACTTAGGTAAGTCTTTCGTCGAAAATGCGTGACAGAGTGGTTGCGAGACACTTGATGAGGCTCTCGACGGCGTAAGATGGAGCCTTCCGCTTTTCTCTTCGCGACAGCACGACTTGTCCACAGCGTTCGCTCCTAGACACGCGTACAGATATACCCTGCGTAATAGACCCCCCCCTTTAGGCATACATTCTTAGAGGTACGTCAAACATAAAGATATATGTTTATACAGTGAAATCAAGGGATTTTGGCGCCACTTATTTTATCTCGCGCCAAAACAGATTGTATGGATGGCTGATCTACTCCGCGCAGTTCCTAAGAGCTATTCATTCTACAAGTGACTCTCTATGAGGAAGAAAAGAAGAACAACCAGTTTCAGACCCCGCGGCGATAATCTGACGCTCGCAGCGCGGCTTTGGATCTGCCAGCAGCGAGCCGCTGACGCCAGCCTTACGCGCGACCGTGGATTCGAGGCTTCTTCCCGATCAAAATTTGTAATTGATTCCAATGAGCTTCAATGCGATTTGTAGTCGTATTACCAACCGTAAAATATCCACCACGAGCGTAGTCACACCACATATCGGCACAGGGTTTCCAATTCTTGTCAAGATATTTTAGAATCGCTGAGCTCACGCACTTGCAGTAATCAACAAAATAGCTATACGATTCAAAAAAGGAATTCTAGTGTTTACTGAGGCACACAACACAATCTGTAAGTACCCTTCCTACGCGCTCATAGAGAAAAAATGAGCTTACTTGTACAACATTCTCACAAACAGAGCTAGAAGGTCTTCTCGCTGTAAGAAGGTAAGATTGTACTTCGCCTTTCGGAGCAGCTTGCGCCAAAACGAGATGGCGTAGAACTGGCACAGGAGAACCTTGGTTTTAACTGCACTGAAGCACTTCTCCAAGGTCCCCCATTCCACAAAATCCTTGTCAATGATGACGGTTTTAATCTTGTGCCACCTCTTATTGTGTTCCTTGAAGAACTCAAAGATGCAGCGCATTGCTCGTTCAATGCTAGGAACTCATATACAGGAATCCCCCGTCCTGTGGGGCTGGTGACAAGCAGGCTGCCTGCGAATAACGTACACATTGTTAGAGACACTCGTAGCCATTAACGTCACATTGTTAGAGTCACTTGTGGCACATAACTAAATGATAGCCCAAGTTATTGGCGCTGTGTGTCCAGTCCAAAACGAAATTATCGCCCCAGTCCTCAAAAGCTTTCTTCTGGATCGATGACTGCATGCCAATGATTGTTGTGAATCTCGAGCAAGAAGAACGTCGTTGCCTTCTACTTTTCCAAACGCTTTGAGGAGATTCTTGAGACGCTCTGCCGGTGATTCTTTCCCCTCAAGCGCTTTAACGATGTTGCGAGCTTGATGAGACGATATACGTTTGCCTAAAATAAAAACATTATCGTAAGTTTTTATTTGATATGAACATAATTCAGTGCATACCAAGCTCTGAAACCAGAATCTGCTTGATGTGCTTGAACCCCGTGTTGCTTTTGGCCATGTTTCCAACTTGACTAAGTACTTGTAGATCTTCGATATCAGCTGGACAAAAATAAGAGTCAGCTGTGCTCTTGTTCGTGATGTGATTTGTGAGTGTATGTCTATGCGAAATGCTCGTCAGTTGTGATCTTCTTTAACCCGATGATGTGCGCTTACCTCTTTGTGAACGACAACGCGCCATCCATCATCATATTGACACGTTTTGACCTTGAAATAGATTCATGCCAGGCAGCCAGTGCAGAACTTTTTGTGGTTCCGTTCTCCTTTACCGCGGCTTTTTTGAATACGTCCATGGACGTATTCATAGTCACGAGACATCCATTTGAATCGTTCTGGAGCTTCTGTCTTCAAGCCTCTTCTATAAATGAAGCAATAGTAACATTACAGCAATGTTAACTCTAATCAGTGACGATAATGCTATTAAAAGTAAATTCGATCTCAGCTTTTGTATTCCCATGTAATCGAGCTCTGCTTGCTGTATCGAGCAAGGTTTGCTTTCTGATAAGTTTTAGCGCGAGGTCGAGCTCTGCCCACTTTCTGAAACTCGTTCCAGGGACCTGCGAAATCGGGTTCACAATCGATTCGTGTATCTGCTGGATGTTAAGCCTCTCGCTCATGTTGTCGCTGCGTCGTTGACGCGGCGTATGATCTCCAGGGGCAACGCTTGGGGGGTTGTATTCGGGAGGCTGAACGCGGCTGTGCCTTTTTTTCGAATGGCGCTTTACATTGGTGATTGTGGCCTCCGAAAGCTTGCACTTGATTGGACGGGCTTCCTTCAAAATCACCGGATTCTTCATCGCTCTCCAGCTCGTAGTCTGAGTCCTGTGTGTCGCTATCGACCATGATGATGTGACGAGTGTGTGGGACTGTGCGATGCGTGTGCAACTATCGCGGCGTGACTGTTCTTATTTCACTATGTTCATTCCGTCATTACGGGTTAAACAGTTCTTGATAGCACAAGCGAGGATACGTGTACCTCTCGCACGGACCTTGGTGATGGCGAGTATTCTTGGCGGCGCGTTCCAGGCGAGCAACGTGCGTTCTCCCTCCTACGGCAAAATGTGTAAATCTGTGGCTGGAGAGAATAAATGAGGAGGATGAGCTGCGAAGATAAAAATGCAAGTTTTATAAAGAAAACTTCCAAAATTACTTCTTCATTAACGTTGATATCACTCGTTGGCGTGACGATAACGGTCTATCGTACGATTGTACTGTAGTTAGCGTTACATTATAGACCTCGTGTACTATGTAAGTTATTGATTAATAAGTTTGGGCTGACAAATGCACAGTGTCACCTGATGCTGTCGACGGCACCAGATGGACACGAAGCGTTCCCGTAAACACATGGTGGACTCACTTTTACTCAAAACCTTCAACAGTTGCTTTCAATTTGAGCGAAATCTTTAATTCATATATATAGGGTATCAGGTGTGACTGGTATCGGAATGCTCACCAAAGCTGCTCTCGACAACCCGACAGCAGGTTTATCAAATCTCCAGAGGTAACTCGCTGCGATGATTAGCACAATAGCGTCTGTTTTTTAAGCGACAGACGCTAAAGAGTTGTTGGGTCTCGTTGCAGATAGATTAAGCAGGCGCTTTGTTGGCCACAGCTCACTATCCAAGTTTCCTCCTCCAGTCGTCGCCATGGTCTCCGCTCCAACTGCGCTCTTCGCTGCCGCTGTGGCGTTGCTGTCATGCACTACCACGCTTGTGGCTGCTCACGGCTACATGTACATCCCACTGGCCGAATTCGTGAAGTCGACCACGTCCGCATGGGTTGTTCAGATCGATCCGCAGTGGGATGGAGACTGGGATGGAAATGACGAAGCCCGGGTCGCCACGTACGTGGCGCTGAAGGCGGAGAAGAACGTCTCGGATATCCGTTCGTTCATGGACGATACGACCATCTATGGTCCTGCGTGCGGCTTCACAGACCCAGACGCTACGCCGAAAGAGATTCCAAGCACATCCACCGCCACCCTCTCGCGTGGCATCGTACATGCCGTACGTTCGGTAGCTGGTGATGACACCGTGCCTCAGAGCTAAATGCGTCTTGTGCTATTATTTTAGGGTCCGTGTGAGATCTGGCTGGACGACGTGAAGGTCATGACAAACGACGATTGCCAGGCGGCCTATGGTGGAGAACAGGACGTCAAGTCGGTCTTCCCTGTCGACTACTCGTCGTGCTCTTCATCTGGCTGCATGCTGCGCTTCTACTGGTTGGCTTTCCAGGGCGTGGACAGCAAGACTGTGTGGCAAGTCTACAGTAAGTTCCATTTTCTCTGTTTGTCACTGAATTACTGCTTACGCGTGTGCTCTGTACTACAGAGGATTGCGTGCCTCTTGCTGGCGGTAGCGGTTCGACGACTACCACGTCTGCTAGCAGCGCGGCCGAGTCCACTGGCTCCAGCGCCTCCACTGCAGCCGAAGCTTCTGCTGCTGCGTCTGCCACTGAATCCTCTGAGGCTAGCACCTCGTTAGCACCGTCCGCTGAGTCTTCTGAGTCCGCTACCAAGAGCGCGTCTGCTGAAACCAGCGCCTCGTCGTCCGAGTACACCACCTCCACTGATGAGTCTGCCACAGGCTCCAGCGCTGAGGCCGAGGAAACCGAGACCCCGGCCGCGACCACAGCCACGCCTGCTGAAGCCACTTCCTCTCCGACCACGACGGCGTCATCTGATAAGTGCAATTTGCGTGCGCTTAAGTGAGTTTGATCAATGTTAACCTCGTCTCGTTAACTGGCTCATGTGAAATTGAGTGTAAACACAAAAGAAATTATATGGAGTTTCATTAGTTTGATACAACAGTGTTTCGTTTGGGTGGAGACGCAAATCATACAAGGGAAAATGTCAAAACGTGTTTGAAATTTGAATATAATGCTAACCCGGGAATGCAGCCGACAGGCAGGAAGTCTAGGGCTTGGGCTCGCAATTATTTTCAAATGCATTCACGTTTTGACAAAAAAATAATACATTTGGAAGGAACAAGGGTTCTGGTTGAGCCGGCCGCTAATGAGAGGTTCGGTAAAGACGGCTGTCACCATCTGGTTTCCCAGTACGCGGATGTTTCTATGGGAGAGCGGACACACGGTGACCGCCCAAGTGCACACAACCAAAGCTGCGCCCACTCGACTACATGGTGTCCCTCTCTTCCCTTTTGCCGGCCTCCGCACTCGTGCTTGCTGCTCTGGCCACGACCCATGTCGATGCCCACGGCTACATGTACATCCCTCTGGCCGAGTTCACCAGCGGCTCAGCCAACTCGGCCTGGATCGTGCAGATTGATCCGGTATTCGCCAGCGACGACTGGGATGGCAACAAGGAGCAGAGTGTGACCACGTGGAAGACGCTTGCTGCCGAAAAAAACGTGACCGACATCCGCACGCTACTGGACAGCGACACGTCGCTCTATGGTGCCGACTGTGGCTTCACCAATCCGGACGCTAAAGCCAAGACGCCTCCGAATGACGGCACGGCCACGTTCTCGCGTGGCATAGTGCACGTGGTATGTCATGTTGGCAACCGACACGTCTCCATTGGCAGATGATCTAACGAACTTGTTAACAGGGCCCTTGCGAAATCTGGCTTGATGACAAGAAGGTTCTCACGGACGACAACTGCTACGCCACGTACGGCGGTGAAGACCAGGATATTAAGTCGGTCTTCCCCATTGACTACTCGTCGTGCTCGACGTCTGGCTGCATGTTGCGCTTCTACTGGCTGGCCTTCCAGGGTATTGACGGCGCCACTGTGTGGCAGGTCTACAGTACGTTTTCGAATTCGCTGTTTATGCAGAGGACGATGGCTGACACTGCTTTGGTTGATCTCGTTAGAGGATTGCGTGCCTCTCACTGGACCTGCTAGCTCGGATGGGTCATCAGCCGCTGCCACCACCACAACCAGCAGCGCCAGCGCTTCGACTACTGGCTCGGCTACTGAAGCCAGCTCTTCCACCGCTGCATCTGCCACAGCTGAGTCCTCTTACTCAAGCGCTTCGACTGAGGCTTCGGCCAATGAGGCGAGTACGTCCACTGAATCTTCGGCTGCTTCGGACTCCGCTTACTCCAGCGCGTCGACCGAAGCTTCAGCTGCCAGCTCCTTCACTGGAGCCGATGCCTCTTACGCCAGTGCGTCCAGTGCTGCGGAGACCACTACTTCGTCCTACGAGTCTACGGCCTCGTCCACTGAGGCCAGCGCTGCTGAGACTGAGGCGCCTGTGGCCACTAAAGCCACTCCCACTACCGACACAACTGCGCCTACCACGTCCAGCAACTCGGATAAGTGCAACGTGCGTGCTCGCAAGTGAGTTGGCGACAGTAAATAGTTGTGCTACTCCATTGTGGTCTACTACATAGTACTGCATACGTTTTTGTTGACAATGAATTAGTTTTAAACTGTCGAAAGGAGTCTGCCTTTGAGGAAGCTTGATGAACGGATCAAGCCTGAATCGTTGCTGTTACTGCTTGTCTGTAGGGTTTGCTGCCCAAGGTGCAGTAACGTGCTGCTGCAGTACCGTACATTTATACAAATTACACTGAAGAAAAGATCTGCGCGAGTATTTATGTAAAAGCTATCCGAATATTCAGTCAATTAAAAAGGCAATTGAGTTAATACAGAGTCAGATATATGTCCATATCTTCAATGGACAAAACTTGTTAACACATATTGGCCACCAATATAAATTGCTATGTGCAACAAGGCGCCTTAATGGCCACCGCCGAAGCCGAACGACTTGCCGTTAGCGCCCATGCCGCCCTGAGTCGATCCGCCGAAGTTGTTCGACTTGCCCGACGACGTGCTGTTGGTGGACGTCGCGGTCGAAGTCGAAGGCGCGGTCTTGGTGGTCGTAGGGGTCGACGACGTTGAGGAAGCAGTCGACGAAGCCGTAGTGGTGGTGTCAGCCTCATCCGCAGTAGATGCACTGGTCGTGGTGGTTGAGGTCGTTGATGTCGTGGAGGACGTGGAGCTGGCAGGGCCCGTAAGAGGCACACAATCCTCTGTTAAAGTCAAACAAAGCAGCGATCGTGAGCCAGCAACCAATCCTGAAGAAACGATGGCGAGAGACATAAATACTAGCGACTTACTGTACACCTGCCACACAGTCTCACTGTCAATGCCTTGGAAGGCCAGCCAGTAGAAGCGCAGCATGCAGCCAGAGGACGAGCACGAGGAGTAGTCGACTGGGAAGACGGATTTGACGTCCTGGTCATCGCCACCGTACGTGGCGTAGCAATTGGTGACCTTGGTGTCGTCTAGCCAGATCTCGCAGGGGCCCTACAGCAAAGAAATGGAACTGTTAGGACGCGGCAGATGCCATTAGCTGCTAGTAGGTATGTAACTTACTACGTGCACCATACCACGTGAGAACGTAGCCGTGCCATCCGTCGGGGGGTCCTTGGCCGTAGCGTCCGAAAGGGTATAGCCGCAGTCGGCGCCGTAGAGCGACGTGTCGCTGTCGAGCAACGTGCGGATGTCGGTCACGCTGTTCTCAGCGGCAAGCGTCTCCCACGTGCTCACGCTCTGCTCAGTGTTGCCATCCCAGTCCTCGCTGGCAAACACAGGGTCGATCTGCACGATCCAGGCTGAGTTGGCCGAGCTGTCGAATTCAGCGAGTGGGATGTACATGTAGCCGTGGGCGTCGACCTGGGTCGTGACTAGAGCGGCAAGTAGGGCGGAGATCGGGATGATAGCGGAGAGAGACACCATTGTCGGAAGGTACTTGAGTGGACTGATGCAAATGCTGGAATGAGAACGATTTGCTTGTCCTGAGATCGGACTCCACTCACTGGCGCTGCCGTGCCATTGATGTGAAAGAGCCAAACCACGGTTCATAACCGGCCTTTACAGGCGGCCATCCGAAGGCATTGGGAGATCAATGGAAGTAGACACTGAAGCTTGAGGATCGTGTTGGAACCGCACACCGCCTCTCTTAATATCAACCCGAGATGTCATACCGAGAGATCGCATAAGTATCTGAAAGGTGCAGGTAAAAGCGGTCATGACCCGCGTAAAGGTTGGACGGATCATGTCGTCTTGACGAAGAGTTGTAATCAAAACAGGGTTTGTGTGACCATTTATGTCTTAAAAAGAAGAAACGTTTTAGCGCGTTTTGCTGAATGTCAAAAATGGTCGCTTCTTTTGTGAGCTTCACTTCAAAGTGTGCCACGATTTTGCGACAGAAGTATTTTTATTGACAGAGTTTGGGTTCTCAATTGTTGTGCAAAAAGGTTGTAGCTTCAATGACGTAATTTCTACTGATTAACAGAAGAAGATAGTTATGGTAGTTTCTGGTGGGAATAAATAATTACAAGGTTAGTCCAGAATGAAAAGCTAAGGCGGCTCGTGACCATGAATTAAGCAAACATGACTCTTTACCTCATGCCAAAAGAAAGAAAAACATGAGGCAAGACAGGATATTCGTAGATGCTATCGACCGATTGTATGCGTGCCAATGTTTGAGTAGATGGTTCATAGCAGCTGGAGATACCAAATGAATATGCTCTGTGAGTCTGCGTTTGACGAAAATTTCTTTAGAATCTAATGAATGCTGGTGGTCATCAAATATGCGATCATAGAGGTGATCTTCTGAATCAGATGTATCTTGAAGAACTCTTTGTCCGATTTAAAATGGGCATCATGAGTCACAGTGCCATCTCCTCGTCTCAGTTCGCTATTGTCGACTCGAGCGAGCCAATGTTAGTGACTATTGCCTGATTCATGCAATTGTTGATTGGACAACGCGGTTGCTCACTCAACTGCAGTATCTATTCACTTAGGGACTGCACCAGTCGTTGGGGTTGCTCACGACCTCCCAGTCGTGATCTAGACCACAGTCATGACTCTGGCGTCTACCCCAGTTGGCTGCGTTCGTGTCGATCGTCAGTCTCTCAAACTCCAACAGTGCCAGCAGGTCCTGGTCGTCGTCGTCCTTCTCCTGCCAGTCCTGGTCACTGCCGTCATTGCTGTCGTAGAAGCCGTCGGTTCCCTCGTCGTCTTCATCCTCCGATGCATCTGGTGCCACGTCCACTGGCTTCTGCTGCTTGGATTCCGGATCCTGGTAACTGGTTCCTGCCTCATTGATGGCGTCCATGGCTGCCTCCAGCTGCAGCACTTGGCTCCGAAGCACGACGTCTCGGATGGCGTTAGCTCTCGCTCTGCAACGCGTGTACTGCGGTTGCATCACAAGGTTGGCGAGGTGGTCGCGATACGCATCGTCTAGGACCACAATCGTGCGGAGGAGCTCCAGCGCCAGCAGCTGGATCTCCCGGTTCTCCTGTAGCATCAGGATGTCCCAGAGCAGCGTCAGACCGCCATACTCGAGTACAAACGCCATGGCGACCGCCTTTGCGTGCCTCAGAAGCTGGCATAGTACGATCGTCTGCTCTGGCGCCGCCCCCAAGCGCAGCACGTCAGCCGCAGTGGCTACGCAGAACGAAGCCCCGTCGTGGTCGCCGCCCAACTTCATGGACTCAGAGTCGCCGTATAGTGCCAGCAGGTTCTCGTAGAAGATCACGGCGGTTGGGTGCTTGACCACAGTCTGCACGATCAAGTTCATCTGCAGCGCGTACTGGTTCTCAGCGGCTGCGATGCAGCAGAGCAGCTTGACCAGCAGATCGGCCGTCTTTGCCTCCTTCTCACAGCTCAGCGCGTTCACTAGCATTGCGAGGCCGCCGTCGTGCGCCATGAGCTCGTAGTACGTCGCGCTGCGATGGGGTCTTGCCAGCAGGAAGCGCAGCAGGTGGCGGCGGTTCACGGGCTCTGTCTCGCTCCGGAAGGCTCGGAAGAGCGCAGTGAAGATGGGTCCGTACTGTGGCGGCATGGGGATCTTCATGCTGTCTTTGCTGTGCATGATCCGCGCCAGAAGCTCCCATGTCATGGTTCTCCAGGCGCCGTTGTCATCCACTGGGCGCTGGCCACAGGAGCTCACGAGCAGCTCCGCTAGCACGCGCAGGCCGTCGCAGTCGATGAGCATGGCTTGTAGCATGCCGCTATGGCGCCACAGATCCTTGAGCGCCGCCTCCTTCGCGTCATTGGGTCCGCACTGCAGCGTACGCACGCGCTCTTGGGCCTGCTGGGCCCAGTACGGCTCCTTCGCGTCCTGGTCCATTGAGTCTTCTTCTCCTTCCGGTGCGCGTCTCTCCATCTCTGTACTGTATGTAGCCAAGCACGCGCTTCCTGCCGATACCGGTTTCCCCCGTCGGTATCTGAGACAAAACCGAGTGGGATTGTATTGGATTGAGTTATTTGGCTAAGTGTGTATGGGTACATAATGAACACGATCACTTGCGCGAGGAAGTCGCCGCCTGGCCGCACGCAGCGCAGGACGACACGCTGGGCTCGTTCACCAGCGTACAGAGACTGCAAGTCCACTGCTGGCGGCGCTGGAACTGCAGGCGCACAGGGTTGGGTGCCGTCCAGAGCCGCTCCAGCACCTCGTAAAGCGTCTGTTTGCCCACAGCTTGGTCGTTGATGCCCACGAGCACGTCGCCCTTCTCGATGGTACCACTGGCCTGAGCAGCCAGCTTCTCGCCCACAGCATTGGCTTCAAAGCCTGTGACCACAAACAATCTGGCGCTTGCGTCGCTGGTCGTGGCGTCCTTCGAAGGAGAGTCTTCTGCTTCGGCCAGCACCAGACCAAGGCCGCCGTCTGCCGCCGAGAGCTCGACGTCAAAGACATGCAATGGGCTAGACGCAGGCAGAGGAGCAATCGCAGTAGTCTTGACTGGCTGCACAGGCGGCTTAGGCGGCGGCTTGCTGCTGGCAATACTGGGCGTTGGATTCGCAATGGACTCTTCAAAGTCCATGAAGATCAGATCCGGATTGATCTCCTTCTCGGCCGCCAAATTCAGATGATGCGTCGAGTACTCACGTGGACGCCGCATGGACATGCGCATGCCATCCGAGGTGAGACTCACTGGAGGCGCAGTGCCCTTGCCCAGAATGGATTCCAGCTTCGACAGCGTGTCCTTGGCTGAGTTGTGCATGGCGTGAAGGTCAGTGTCGTGCCACCAGGAAGACGGCGGGGCGTTCACTCGTGCTCCGTTGGCTCCAGCCGCAGGCATCGACATGGGCGCTTGCTTGGCGTAGGCTTCGGTGTTGATGGGGCTCATGGGGACTGAGCGCGGTGGACGCTGTGATGGCGCCAGCGCTGTCTTCGTTGTCTCAATGGGCTTCACGGGCGCAGAGCTGCACTCCTTTTCTTCAGCCTGAGTCGCCTCCTTTTCCTCTTCTTCAGCCATGCCCTTCCACCACTGGTGGATCTCGGCCGCCGTTTTCTCTAGCTTCTGCTGGTCGATGTCTTGGCGCTCGTAGAACAGCAGCGTGGGCTGGTAACCACCTCGTTCGACACGAGAGCGCACGTCCTCCCAGGTGCCCACACGCTTGACGCGCGTATCATCAAAGAGGAACCAGCGCTCGTAGGTCACGCCGTCCTCGATCGTGTGGCTGGCGAAGAACCCGACGTAGTGGCGGCCGTAGTAGCAGACCATGCCACGGAACGAGTAGTCCGCAGACGTCTGCGACTGGTCCAGACGAAAAATCTTGCCCAGATCGAGCGACTGCGAGCTGCCTTTGGTCTTGCTGGCGCTCTGCGAGGACAGCAGGTCCATCCACGAGCGCACCTCGCTCTTGGTGACCTGGTCGCTGGACCAGATGATGCTGATGGCGAACACCATGGGCAGCGTGAGGATCCAGCGACCGAGCTGCATCTTGCCCGTCTTGCAGCTGTCGCAGCGCGCGCCGCCACCGTCCTCGAGTCCGTACGCGCCCTGGGCCTCGAGATGCAGCACCTCCTCCAGCGTCTTGCGTTTAGCGTGCTGCAGCAGCTCGTGCGCGTAGACACGGTAGAGGAAGTCCGTGTTCATAAGCGGCTCGGTCGTCTCGCCGCACTTGGCGCAGCTCTTGAGCTCCATGAGGTTCATTTGGAAGAGCAGATGCGCCACGCACTGCGGCTCGCAGATGATCGACGAAGCGTCTTCCATAGTCGACTGCGACAGATCCGTCGCCAGGCTGTCCACGGATGCGTCCTTGCCAGAGCGGCGCAGCGCCAGCATGCGGTTGAACGTGTCGTAGTGCAACACATCCAAAATGGTCTCGAGCGTCTCTGTAGCGTCGTTCATGGCGCCGAGAGCGAACGTGTCGCCCAGCGCCACACGCACGCGGTCCACAGCCAGCACTGGGTCCTCAGCGTACTGATACAGGATGAAGACTTGCTCCAGCTCGCAAAGCAGGCAGGGCGTGCTGCTGGGTCCCACTGCCGCCGACGTGAGCTTCTTCTCGGGCTGGCGCCGCTGGTGGTGCACGGCGTGGTCGCCCATGGTGATGAGCACACGGCAGGAGCGCACGTGCCAGAGGCTCTGGATGATGACGTTGAGGAAGCAGTTGTTCTCGCCTAGATTGTTGCTCAGGCCCTTGCGGCGGCTCGAGGCGCTCAGCGTCACAGACGCCCGCATGGAGGACGTCGCCATGAGCTGCAGATCTTCCAGGCAAAGAAGAACAAGAGCTTCTAGACTCAGACTCAGACCATAAGCAGCCCTGGGTTCGCAATAGAAGGCAGTATAGTGAAACAAAGTGAAAAACTTCAAACTGTCTGTTGTGACCTACACAGGCTTTCTCTTAGTATTCGCGCCTCCAGCTGTGAGCTTTGACTACAGCGATCTCCGCGAGGCAGGCCGGATACTGTGTTCGCTCACTGATACACTTGATAGCTTCGGCAGCATTTGCGCCAGGAAAGCTGGCGAGAACCCACTCAACCGTATCAGCACGAAGGGAATCGCGAAAGAGCCGTTTATGTTTCTCCTGGAAACTCTCCATAATTATCTTCGCGTAGGTCGAAATCGAGAAGGGGGAAATCCCATGAGTACGCTGAAATGCCCACGAACGAGCGCAGCTTCTTTGCACGTTGTTAAGAAACGATCAAGAAGAATGCGTGTATTCAAGCCTAATCGCATGCAACCTTTGCACCAATTCCAGATTCCCAAATGGGAGGTTGCGTCTACCAGCCAAATGAACCGACTACCAACTGGTAATCGCAACCTCCCAAGCCTTGTTTATGAAGCCATTGCGCTACAGCAAGATGGCCTTTGTACACTGCACGACAAATGAGATGCTCGGGAAGTGCGTCTTTCCTGTGTTCGTGGAGCTATTGAAGCACATCCAAATGGCCGTAACGCGCTACATACTCAAAGGCGCGCGGCGAGCAGCCTTCAGCTCGATTGTCGTGAAGCCAAATGACGATATCCAGGTGTCCATTTCTCGCAGGTTCATCCATGGCTTCGGACGTGCAGCCTTCAGTCCGATTCTCATGAAGCCACTGAACAATGGCCAGACTGTTGCACCAGCCGCATTGTCCATCGCAGCACGGGTGCATGGATAGCCTTGATCATGCAGCCACTGGATCACGCGTAGTTGACCACTTATGGCCATGCTGTCCATTACACCCGACCGGTTGATTTCACCCTCGCTATGGAGCCACTGAACGACATGCAAATGACCGTTTTTCGCTGCGCCTTGGGCTGCATACATGCTGCAAGAGTTACCTTCACCTACCAGCTATTGCAGAAGATCCAAATGACCTTTTGTTGCAGCGATTGAAGCCAAATTATCCCAGTGCCTGTACAACAACAGCTTCACAACTTCCAAATGCCCGCGTTGAGTGGCTTTCATGACTACGTCATCGGTCAGTGTAAACGTTTGCTTCGGATCGGTCATGACGCGATCAGAGTACATGGTGTCCAGCATCCAGCCCAAGGTGTCGATATGCCCCTTTTCAGCTGCCAGTCTGATGGCTCAGACGTGGCATTTGCCCTTGCGGATCGTATCGAGCCACTTAAGCATGACCAGGTCGCGTATTGCAGCCGCCATGGACTTGGCGTACACTGACACCTCGATCTTTCTGTACTGCTTCTTCTGGCTCCACAGCGTTTGCATGAACGTCAGAGCAGTTGCCCCCGTCCATCGCTCAACGAGCTTGTCGAAGGAGATCGTGAGCTTGATCTGGGGGAAGTGCTCTCGCAGCCATTCGATCGCAATGGCGTTTGAGTTGGGCACGTTGGCGATCATGTGCTCATCATTGAGGCTTTCTTCCGCCAGCAGCCACTGCAGCAGATGCACGTGGCCCTCACGCACAGCGACTTCGAAGATCCTAGGATTGGCGAGGTCCTGCGCATCCGGCAGGTACGTGAACCAGGCAAAATTAAGCTCCACACTGCCGATCTTGGCCGATTCAAAGACATGTGCGAGGAAGCGTGCCTCTAAGAATGCTCCCGGCACGCTTTGGTCGGACGTGCGTCGATTCTCAAGCGTCTGAGCTGCGAACCAGCGCACCTTGTAGGGCTGTTAATCTTGCGTGGCCTTCTCCAGACTGCCGCTGGGTCGTAACAGCTCGGAGATTTCGCTGCGTGGCATGATCCAGCGGTAGTACTCGCGGGTGCATGTGCAGTAGCACAAGCTCCAGCGCCTTGAGCTGCTTGGACGGAGCGACACACACCTCCGCCTGGCCTCTCTCAATCGCTGCAGCAACATTTGTTGCACTTTAAAAAAAATGAGAAATGGGTCTAAAAGCAACGGCGTGTTGCACGAATGTAGGTGGTGTGGTCCACCTAATAAATGCCGTTTTCTTGGTCCTTTTTGATCAAGGAAAATGCTGCGGGCCAAAGTGCTGCCGGACGTGCTGGGCCAGATCGTGGGCGAAGGCATCAGCGCCTGCATGTGCGTTGGTCGGCTCTTTGTGGATACTTCTATGTTCTAGTTGTCTGACGCTGTCACTGCCGTTGTGACTGCAGGCTCGTGACACTGGACGGCGCTCTCATGGGCGCTGTGGGCCAGGTGGACGATGTGGAGCAAAAGGTCGTGGGCGCCATCGCGTCGCACACGTGGGGGGAGTACGTGCACGCCAGCAAGGAGTTTAACGTGGACAACGCACTGCAGTACCTGGTCGTGGAGCTGGAGGTGCGTCCAGCGGCTTCTTCTTCTCTGATCTAGGCTGCTCATCTTGTGGCTCGTGCAGAAAGGAACATTGGGCATGACAGCAGCTGGCCAGGGATTCTTGCTGTGCGCCTACTCCAATGGCGAGGCGCCTGCCGGTCTCCTCAAGGCCAAGGTACGATCAGCTCCTCTGTCTCCTCTGCGCTGCTGCGTCACTCACACTTGTTCATGTCCTAGGTCGAGGCTCTTGGCGCATATCTGACCCCGTCGCTGGACCAGATCAACGTATAGAGAGCCGCAGTATCAAAGCTAATTGTTGAATATGAACACGTGCTTTGTTGCTTAGTCATCTCGTCTGTGAGGTCTCTGTCTCTGTACTCTCTAGAAATCTACGGAGTGGGAATGGCTCATTGCAGACAGAATCAAGCACGTGGAATCAGCTTGAGCGCATGTCATAGCTGTAAGTAGGAACGGTTCTTATAGGACCATGGCTTTGTCTGGCTCCTAGCAGCTGGATACTGCTTCACGATCTCTTCGAAATGATTCAGATCTGCGGTCTTCAGGGATCAGATCAACGAGCCAATGCGCTTGTGGGTGTATGGTACTTGGAACTCTTCCGTTGAGTCATGGCTCTGCCAATGAATTTGTTGGGCGGTTCAGGTTGAGCACTTAAATGCAGTTATCCTACGACCAGTACAAGCTCCACACGTCTGTCAGATTGGCCATCAGCACCACAGGCGACGCATTGGATCGCATCAGGGAAGTCCCTGTTACTGGCCAATAGCAATCTGCTGGGCACAGTCCTGCGTGTCCTCCCTCGTTCTGAGCATTCAAAAGTTCCTTAGTCTTTACAGACGAACGTTCTGGAGGTTTTCCTGCCTTGATGAGCGCATCGGTTGTTCTGCTCAAGCGAAGCGGAAGACGGACGGACGTCGAAATTGTTGATTACCGTGGACATCACTAATTCAATGTTGTCCAAGTGATTGTGCAGATATCGTATGTAGGCTGCCACTTGCTCGCGGGTACTGTTGTCTCTATCGAGCCAGGTCCCTGGTCATCCAC
The DNA here is from genome assembly GCA_023335875.1 of Elongisporangium prolatum. Taxonomy (NCBI): domain Eukaryota; phylum Oomycota; class Peronosporomycetes; order Pythiales; family Pythiaceae; genus Elongisporangium; species Elongisporangium prolatum. The sequence goes on along the minus strand of JAADVW010000063.1, from coordinate 50,284 downwards.
ATCTTCTCCATTGTTCTCTTCAGCAGTTCAACTCTCGTTGTGGTCAGATTCAATACAGCCACGGACTCTCGCGACGATATGGCTTCGATCAAGTTCAGAGATTGCCGCCAGAATTGGCGACTCCGTTGAGCTCATTGCCAGCAACTGAACCAAGACCTGGAATTCTCACTTCTCACTCTTTAAAACGTGAAGTCCGCAACTTACGTCGAGATCGTTTCTGATTCATCATTGAGATACCACTTGATGCGCAGACGTCCTTCTACGATAGCAATGCAAAGTCCTAATTGTCGTCCATGCCATTGCCCTTCTTGCCCAGTTGATACTGTACGGTGCTTCATTTGATGCATTGTCGCATGAATGTGGTTCAACAAGGTACAGTATCTTTGTTGTGTTATGTAGCCATGTCGTATTGGAACAACATGCTGCTCATTGTATCTAGGCTAAAGGCGGAAGTCGTCTATGGAGCGGTTAATTTGCGCGAGGCGCTTGTCTAGCCAGAGCGTGGACGCGGGCGTGAGGCCGCCGTCCATGGACTCGAGAATCTGCAGCAGGCGCTTGATCTCGGCTGTGTCTTTGGTCAACAGCAGCCGCGCGAACAGCGGCACTACGGTCTTTGCGACTGGCTTGACGCCGTAGAGGTTGTACCAGTCCTGCAGGAACGTCGCGAGGTCTGCGAGCGTCGAGGGTGCTCCGTTGCCGCTTGCGAGTGCACTGCTCCCATTGCCGTCCTCGTCATCAAAGGCCAGCTCGTCTCCAAACAGCAGCTCCTCTTCGATCGTGGCCGTGTCGGATGTGCGTAGCAGCCCGTCCACCTCCGCGTGCAGGTCGCCGTCCTGCTGCGTTTGCTGGTCGTTTTGGCCGTCAAGGCCAGCCTCGCCTTCCGGTGCCTTGACCACTATATCGTGGATCACACCAATCACGATGCGATGCAGCGCAGTAGTCGAGGGCGCCATGCCGGCGTTGTGCATCTCCTGCAGCAGCGAGTAGGCGCCTTGGACATCGCGCTGCACGACACGCGAGAAGATGAGCAGGTCGTAGTCGCGTGCGTCCAACAGCGTGATGTTCAGCAGCCGCTTCTTCTTGTCCACAATACGCTGAGCATCCTCGTGGCGCCAGAAGAGTACGGCCGTCTGGATAGCCATGAAGAACAGCTCATCCAGCTGTGCACGGTCCAGACTCTCGAGGTTCTCCTTGAGCGCGATCAGCTTAATCTGCTGGAATACGCGGCGCATGACCTGCGGCGCGATGTCGCTGCGGCGGTGGCGCAAACGCGGCTCGTAGCGCTTGGCGCAAGTCATGTACTGCTGCATGAGCTTCACGCTCACGTCCAAATCGCCGTCGACGTCGAAGGTTGCCACACCGGCATCCACAAGCTTCTCAATGATCGAGTCTGTGGTGGCATCGGCGCGCTCGAAGCGCTGCTGGATGATCAGTTGATAACTCTTGAGCAGCCGCGCATTCTCCAGACGCCGCGCGAGCTCGCGAATCTTGTAGTCGTTGTCTGCCGCCTTGACGCGGCCGTGCGCAGCCACCAGTCGCTCGTCTTCCGCATCATCGTCTTCGCTCTGCGAGATAGAAGCTTTAGCAGTAGCACTGGAGCTCCGGGCTTCGTTCAGCATGCGCTTGTGCAAACGAGCGAGCTCCGCCACACGCTGCGAACGCGAGACCTCGCGCGAGTTGGCGCGAGCCTGGACCACGTCCTCGGACAGGTCCAGGATGTCCAGCTGCGACCACGAGAAGAGCTCCAGCGCGCTCAGAAACACGTCCTTCTTGAGCGCATCGGGCACGGGCGCCGTAGCCACGTACTCGTCCAGCACCTGCAGCGTGGTGGCCTCGAGGCCGCAGATCGCGGCTGCCTTGGCGCGCAGCGAGTAAACTTGCTCGTGTTCTTCCATGGACGCGAAGACGAACTTGGGGAATGCGCGCTTGAGCTGCTTCTCCACGAACAGGTAGATCTTCTGCAGCTCCTCGACATCGCGCGCCTTGACTTGGGCAGTGCGGTCCGAAAACCGGTCCGTGAATGAGTTGCACACAGCCTTCATGGCATTGGTCCAGATCAAATGCACGACGTGGCTGTGCTTGGCCGCGATCTCGAGGTCGTGCGTGGGATTGGCCGTGAGGTCGAAGGCCAGACCGGACTTCATGAGCTGGATCACGGTCGCAGGGATCGAAGTCCAGCGAGCACCCCGCAGTAGCGCCAGGTACGTGTCCATATCTGCCGGAATGGAGCGCTGCACCATAAGCTCCAGAATGTCCTTGAAGGCTACACCGTTGGACGCGTACACGCGCAGCGCCTGGTGGAACGGCAGCAGACTGCGCTGGTCCTGGACCACGCTCTGCTCATAGTCGTTCAGCTGCTTCTCCACGCCCTCAATCAGCTGCTGCTGGAACAGCTTGCGCTCCATGCGCGTCTTGCGGTGGTGTGGGTTCTCCTCGCAGCGCACGATCTCCAGCAAGTCGCGCTCCCATGAGCTCTCAGACACGAGCGACGCAAGCTGCTCCACCGACGGATTGGCGGCCTGCTCGATCAATTCCAGAGCCACGTTCTGGATCATATACTGGTACGATGCATCCGTGGGCACGAAGCCCAGGTGCTTAAGCTGTTGGGCCAGCGCCGTGGCCAGATCGAACTGGCGTTGCTTGGATGCGATGGCGATGCCGCTCTCGTACGCACGGCGGATCTCATCCACCAGCAGCGGCTGCAGCACCGAATCGCTCACCTCCACACGCGCACAGTAGTCAGTCATCTGTTGACGCCATTGATCCACGAGCGATTCCACTGTGGCAATAGATTCCTGCGCACGATCATTGCGCAGCAAGTTGCACAGACGTCGGAGGTCCTGTACCAAGCTCTCCTGGGTCTGATAGCAAGCCACAAACCACAATCAGCCAGTGATACAAGAGATGGGATAGCAGCGCACGTACCAGCGGCGACTGAGAAGGCAATCCCGCAGAGGAGCTGCTCGCAGCAGCGGCCGAGACATTCGTGGGCGGGAGCTCCAGAGGCAGCGGGCCTGTGAGCACTGCCGAGCTGAAGCGCGCTTGAATCGTGCGTCTCGAGAGAACACAGCCGGTCGAGCGCACGGCCGCAGCCTGTCGCGGGGCCGGCGCCCGACGCACACCCTGACGCACCACACGTTGCATCATTTCCAGCCAGACAATGGAGGTGGCGCGTGCCTCGAGGCGAGATTGGCGATGTGGATGTTGCACGAAGGTAGCCCAACCCAATCATTGTCGCTGGCCCAGTCTATATCAGGCAGGATGCTGCTGTTAAACATGGCGCTGCTGCTCATGAGGCTGGCTGTCTCGGCCGCCGTGCTGCTGTTTAATGTCGCCTGCGTGCTGGGGGCAGTGGTGGGCGCCGCCATGATTACGCAGTACCTGGAGTTCGGCGTGCTCTCGACTAGTGACCGCTACGGCTGGTACCAGACGCTGACGCCCGCCACACTGCGCGAGCGCTTCTACCGAGTCTATTGGGGTGTGACCGTTGTGTTCGTGCTCGGATCGGCCGCCTGGGTGTACTTTTCAGAGCGCTCTTCGTCCAAGATGCTCTACGGAACGGGGTTCTTCCTACTCTGGGAGCTGCTGCAGCTGGTGCTGGCGCTGCTGCTGAGCTCCTGGGAGGACGTGTTTCCGAAACTCCCTGCGCAGCGGCTCCGGCCATGGGTGCACTCGCTGGCCACCAGACTCACGACGCTCAAGACGGCTGCATGAAGAGAGAGACGCTAGAAGGAGTGCACGCGATGTGCGATGCAAATATACCACAATTGTCCATAGAGCTCTATCGGATGCGTTTTGATTCGTATATTCAACCGCTTGTCACTGCTGCTTGGCTTCAGGCTGTGCGACCACAGCCAGTTGTGAAGAGCCAGTGATAGCACCGGGCTTCTCGTATTCGCTTTCGCTTGGCTGTTCAACAAGAGGCGCAAGCGCCACGGCATCCGTTGTCTCAGCCGGAGCCGATTCGACTGCAGCCTCCTTCTGTTCCTGAGCTTCGGCCGCGACCATTTCCTCACGAATCTTCTGGAAGTCAGCGTATGCGACTTGGTCTGTGATCAGCTGATGCGCCACCGAGGGCACGAGACTCGAGATCTCGTGGCTCGGGAAGCCCTTGGCCTCCAGCTGCTGGCGCATGTTGCGCGTGATCATAAACGGCACGGCCACCTTCATGGCCGGGTTTGTGCGGCCCTCGCCATACCAGAAGCGCTCAGCCCACTTAGATCCGTCATAGTGCCACTTGTTCACGTAGTACTGACTGAGCTGCTGCCACCGCTGCACGCGCTTGACCAAGCTGCCGCCACTGCTCATATTGGCTCTCGTCCTGCCCACACAAATGAAATTGTACCTCTTTCAGTGGTACATAATTATCACACTCGATACCTTGCAAACCTGATTGGCGTGATCGTCTACGCAAGGATTACCAGTATCAACTCAACCCGGCACAGTTGATAACAGTGGGACGAATGGCTATTCCCTAACCCTTTTGATTGCACCTGCAGCTGGCTCATGGGGTTCACCTAGCCCTGTATAGTTAAAATTGCGGAGCGCGACTCCATGGATGGCTGCACGTCATGGTATGAATACAGTACGTTCCAGTGCGCTTGACGCATGGATCCGCAGAAGACACACGCGCGTCTTCACAGCCACAAATGTGCTCTTTAACGTCGACGCCTCTTCCTAATACCCCAGCCATTCGGTTCAGGCGTCAGTCGTTCGCACTGGAGTGTGCTCAACGGTTCATCAGGTGTAGGTCTATACCCCTATCTACATCTGCCAGTGCATTCTGATTGGAGAAAAAAAACTCACCACCGCCGCAAAAGAAAAAAAAGACAGTTCTGGCTGTTTGGAGGCGCACTTAAGCGGATGTCCGCCTTCGAGGCCGACTGTACGCAGTCTCCATCAGTCTCGCTCTCATGACGTCGCTCTTCGGGCAGGAGCTGAGTCCGGCCATGACGGCGCTGGTCTACATCGTGCTGGCGCTGGCGCTGCTCATCCTGGGCGGCAGCATCTACTACTACTGGAGCTACGCGCGCAAGATCGAGCGCTTCCTGGCGCGCGATAACGTCAACAACAACATGATGCGGCAGGATCTCGTCGACAGGTGCGTGTCGCATCGTCTTTACCGAGCGCGGGAGCGCAGACAACGGCTTCGGATCGCATTGGCGGCGCTTGGAGAGCATGCGCAAGCCACAGAGAAAGCTGAATGATGTATGCATGTGTGTAGTTTCGTGGACCGAGGTGAGGAGGAATGGCCGTGCTCTATTTGCTTCCACGACAACCATCCGGACAAGACCACGTGCGTCATGTGCGGCACGCCGCAAGGTGCGATACGACGGCTCTCTCGTGTGCACGAGCGACTGGGTGCTTACGTGATGTGTCTCTGTCTACAGTCGTGGGAATCAGTCCGTCGGTCACGCGCGCCTCGGGACTGCGCAAGAAGGACCTGCTGCGGTCCAACTCGAGCATGCTGAACCAGCAGTCGCGCGTGCGGTCCTTCCACGTACGTCGTCTTAAGCAAATGGATCTGACGTCGCGCCAGAAAGCTGCCGTTCGGAGGCACCTCTGGAAGCGCAAGCGCGGCGTCGATGGCGTCATGCGATGGGTGCGCATTGACGCGCAGCACAGCGAAGCCTACGCCGACCTGAGCACGCCCAAGCACGACAGCACCGACACACGCAGTCGCTCTTCCTCTTCGTCCTCACTGAAGGAGCACAACGCGCATATCGCGTTGGCGCTGCGCGACTTTGGCGAGGACGAAAGCCTTGCGGACTTCAACCCGAAGCCATCATTCTCGGAACCGCTGCGCGCCACGGCGCTGAAGAAGCTGGAAGAGGCTGAGGACCGAATGTCGCTGGCGCACCATCCGTTCCAGAACCCGTACAACAAGATGTCGTCCCTGCCGACGCTGCAGGAGTCGGAGACGGACGACGAGGACGACATGCGTCGCATGAACTACACCGCCGTATCCACTGGTTACGTGCGCCACGAAAACGAGGCCGGTGGCTTCGAGTGGGCACCGGCAGGTGACGTGCCGATCCTCGCGTCTACGCGAGTCATTCAGACTGACGAAGATCTGGAGGAAATCGCCGCGCTGACGTTCCACGAGAAGAACCGGTGGTTCCTTAAGGAGGTGCAGAAGCGCTGGCGCAGCTACGACGAAGGCCACATCCAATTCGGTACGCTCTTGATCAAGAGCATTTGTCTACTGCCATTGTCCTAGCTAACTGATCTCTCTCTTGCTTGCTTCCAGTTGTGCGTCGTGAGCATTTGGTGCCGGACTCCATGGAGCAGATGCTCAAGTGTCCTCCTAGTCGATTCTGGGAACGACTCCGCATCTACTTTGAAAATGAGCCAGGTCTTGACGCTGGCGGTCTCATTCGCGAGTGGTACGAGCTGCTGAGTGAGTCGCTCTTCAACGACCAGTTTGGACTCTTCATCCCGACCAAGGGTGAGAACTTGGGCTACTGGATAAACCCAGCGTCTGGCGTCAAGGTGAAGAACCACCTGACATACTTTGAGTTTGTCGGCCGTCTGCTGGCCAAGGCGCTGATTGAGGGCTACAACATGAAGATGTCGCTGTCGCTGCCGCTGATCAAGCACATGCTGGGCGTGCCCATCTCTTTCTCCGACCTCGAGTTTCTGGACGAAGATCTGTACAAGAACGCCATGTGGATGAAGAAGAACGACCACGCAGAGCTGCTCAACATTGACTTCACTGTTCAGGTAATGACGTCGGAAGGCAAGTCGTCCACGGTCGAGCTCGTCAAGGGTGGCAGCAACATCGATGTAACGGACGCTAACAAGAAGGAGTACCTGGAGCTGCTGCTCAAGCATTACATGTTCAACAGTATCTCAGATCAGCTCGGTGCGCTGCTTAAGGGCTTCTACGATGTTGTGCCGGCATATCTCGTCAGCGTCTTCGACTACCAGGAATTTGATCTGCTTCTCTCGGGCATCCCGGACATCGATGTGAATGACTGGTACACGCACAGCGAAGTGCGATGGATCAAGTTGGAAAAGCCGTCCGCTGCCGAGCAGCGCGTGCTGGAATGGTTTTGGGAAGTGCTTGGCGCGTTCACAGCCGAAGAGCGTGCTCGTTTGCTGCAATTCGCCACAGGAACGTCGCGTGTTCCCGTTCAGGGCTTCAAGGCTCTGATGAGCAGTGACGGCCGCGTTCGACGGTTTACGATTCAGTTCGTACAACGAGGCCCACCTCCCACGGGCCTCATGCCCAAGGGCCACACGTGCTTCAATCGCATCGACCTGCCGCTGTATCAAAGCATGGATGAGCTCATGAACTACCTCACGCTCGTGATCAACATGGAAATCGCCGGCTTCTGGCTTGAATAGACCACTTCGGCCATGGGACGTTTAGCTTATAAATATATTGCCGGATGTGAGTTGAGTGCGTGAATTCAACTGCATTGACTTGATTCTTGGCTTTACCTATGCACCACGCTGGATCTGACTCGTTAGTGTCGACAGCCAGCGCGTATCATACGCGCCGTGGTCGCGAGATGTCGATCATCCGTAGTGGAGCAACTGGCGGATGCATCTCTTGACGATCGCCAACTCTACGTCGGCCCAGACACTGATGCGCTGATGTTTTAATATTGACGTGCATGATCTACTGCAGCACCAGGTCCCACTCGCCTACAAAGTCGAGCAGAGAAGAAGCAATGTACCACATAGTCAAAGTGAAGCAGCGGCGCAGTGTTGTGCATCACTGGAAGCTGAAGTTCTGACTGAAGATAATGTCACGGGTTCATATGGCTGTAATTTTGGATTGTCTGCATGATGGCCTTGTCGCTTGCGCCATTTCCATGTCGGGGCCAAGACAAGCAGCGATGGATCGGTCCTGCTCTACAACCTCTTCCAGGCGGGATGATCCACCTGCAATCTTCAGGGATAGCATCGACAAGCTTCTGTCGCTTGACGCTTTTCTTAACATACGAGGGCTGGAACCCGTTGGTCTCGACCTCTTCAGCCTTCGCCCGATGAAATCAAACGCGTTGCTGGGGTGCGTCAGATTCAGCTCATTGATGACGCCTCGCTCGCCAAATCAGCAGAAACTCCACACGTCCATCAGATCGGTGAGCAGCACAACAGGCGTCGCTTCTTCTCGGATCAATCCCAACGCAATCAATTGACCATTTGCGATCGCTTGCAGACCTTTCCGGTTGCTTTCATCTCCTGAATTTAAAACATTTTGTTTCTTCACTTGGATAAGCATGGAAGCTCCTTAAAGATTGTGCAATGCGTACCCAATCTCCATAATCAGCGCATCGGTTGTCCCCTTCAAGGCGAACGGAAGACGCTTTCGTGCACATTCAGCAAGTCGTGTATGCAGTGAACATCAACCAATCTCAAGCGAGGCTTTGAGGTTTCGTCCAGAAAGTAGCGATCCAAGTGCTTGTGGAGATAATCGATGTACGCTTCCACTAGCTTCTTCATCCAGCCCATCGCCTTTATTGGCCACAAACAGCCGCAGTTGGTCGGCTAGGAACGAGTACTGCTGCTCCTGCCTGATACGCTGCATCACACGAAGAACGAAGGTCGATGGTTCACACCCGACGGCCACCATACTCCCGTCACCAACGACCACGCAGAGCAGCACCAGCATCCTCTCTTCTGTGAGCACTTTTTCAATGAGAGATGCCCACCAAGTGATAGTGTGGGTCACGTCAGAACGGCTGAACATGACGGATGTAAACGTCGTGAGGTCCGCAAGCGTCAAGGGCGTCCTGCTGACATGGGACGTTTAGCTTATAAATATATTGCCACGTGTGAGTTGAGTGCGTGAATCCACTGCTTTGACTTCACTTGTGCACCACAAAGCAGGTCGATGGCATGCGCTGCATCAGACTCTCCACGTCTCCGTAGCGCAGCAGCAACGCACTGCAGATGTCGTCTGTGTGGTGCTCGCCGTTCATCATGGCCAGCACGTCCTTCTCCATCGGGTTGGGATTCTTCACGATGCCGCCGCTCACACGTTTGGACGCCTTGCTCGACAGCACGCCGCTATTGCTGTTGCCATTGCTGCCGTTAGCACCGCTTGACTGGGAAGAGCTGCTCGCGGCCGCGGCATTCGGAGGAGGTGTCAGCACCGCAGGCGACGGCGAGTTGGTCAGCACGAACGTGCGCTGGGCCAGGGACGGCGACGCGGCGATCGAGTGGATCGGATAGCGATGCACGCGACGCAGGAAGCCGTGGATGAGTCCAAAGGTGACGAAGCGACGTACATCGATGGCCGCGAGCGACTCGGCGTAGACGACGCAGAAGTCACTCATGCGTAGACTGGGCTGCATCGAGCAGTAGAGCGCGAAGATGATCTTGCTGAACGACGGCGGGTGGCGGCCGGACTTGGTGATGTACACAGCGCACTCGGCCTGCAGCTTGGCGTCGGCTGCTAGCGCAGCGATACGCGGCGTGGTCGCGTAGATATTGGAGTGCAGGAAGATGTCGATCATGGTCACGCAGCCGTAGTAGAGCAGCTGGCGGATGCATTTCTTGACGATCGCCAGCTCCACGTCAGCCTCGAGACTAATCCGCTTGACGTACTTGACGCCGTCGATGAACGGCACAATCTGCTGCAGCGCCAGGTCCCACTCGGCTGCAGTCCAAAGTGCATTAGTCCTTCTGTCCATTGAGTACTATTTGAACTACAGACTGCACTCACCACTGGTCTCGAGCAGCAGTCGCAGGTCGCGGATGGCCACGGGCACTTGGTAGTCGGCCACGGGCGCCGGGTCCTGCAGCTTGGGGAAGAGCTTGAGATTGATCACGTTGGCCTCGTCCACAGGGATCGTGCACTCGCCATGGCGCGTGAGGTCGCGCAGGATCTGTGGCAGGATGGCGGCCAGCTGCGCCTTGCGGTCCGCATTGTACAGGAAGCCGCTCTCTCGCTCCATGTTCTCCACGAGCGTGCCCAGCTTGCGCAGAATGGGGCGGTAGGCTTCCGTCTGCATGTGCTCGTCGAACAGGAAGCCGATGTTGAACAGCAGCGCGTTGCGGTGGTACTTGTCGTCCTCAATGCACACGGGATAGCCCACGATCTTGAGGCCCTGCACGCAGACTGAGAGCTATGTCAGTCTCTGAACACAGGTAGGAGACCTAGCAGACACACGCACCAGTGATAATCTTCCCACACAGCGCCTTGTCGATGATGATGTAGCCCGAGACCGAGTCGAATGCCTCATTGCTCAGCACACTGCGTCACAGTCACAGCGAATCAGAACCATCAACCAACGCCACTGCAATCAACAGATGACGGATGATACGAAGACGCACTTTGGAGGCGCCTGGAACACGATCTGCGGCCCTGCGATGTTATCAAACTCCGAGTAGAAAAGCCCCCGCAGCGCCATCTTGACAATGGCTGTCTCCAAATGCGAACTTAACACACGGCCACTATTAAGCATGCTCTCTCGGGTTCAAGCCCACCACAAGACGACTCAACCCGGGTCAGACTCCAGCACGCCAATTGCTTCAGGTCAATGGATGCACACACGGTAAGCGGCAGACTGGGCGCTCTCTGTAGCTCTGGCCAGGGACTGGAAGCAGAGTCCAGACTCTTAGCGAGACTGCGTTGGAGGTTCAGTCAGACGCATCGTCTGATTCGATTTGGTGTCTGAGCAGGTGACTATCCAGCTCAGCAGACTGACCGAGCACTTGGGCTGCGTGCTGTGCCAAGGACTACTGCGGAATGCGCAGACGCTGCCCGACTGTCTGCACTCGTGTACGTACAGACGCTTATTCACGTAAGTCTGCTGAGGTCTCTGACGCTGTTTGGCTGCGAGAGCAGTCTGCAAGAGCTGCATCTACCGTCACTTCGTGGTCAAGGGCCGAAGCAACTGCCCGCAATGCAACATGGAGCTCAAGCCGCGACCCATCACAACACTCATGTGGGTCCACACTGTCTCTCGCTGCTCATTCTATGGCCTTGGGACTGACTCTGTGGCTATTGACAGCTCGGACCAGAAGCTGCAGGACATCGTGGACCGCATCTTCCCGGAGTTCAAGGAGCAGGAGATGGAGATGGAGAAGCAGTTCTACGAGCAGCACGGCTTCAAGAAGAAACCTGAGGTCGCACTGACTGCCATGCCTGTGTCCGCAGACACAGCGAGAGCCAATGCATCGACGGGTGGACCCAAGAAGCCGAGCCGCTCGACCATGATCGAAGTGTGTCCGTTGAGTGGTGCCATCCCAGAGACACCGCTGCCAGAGCTGCTGCATCCGTTCCTACACGTGGACGAGTCCTACAAGGTGAGTCCGCTGATGCTGATAGGCTGAGAGTGCTGGCGGCTGACCCTTGGCTTCAACTGCAGATGGTGGATCTGCAGAAGGCGATTCGCAAGCAGCTCAAGCTGAAGGACGATGCGGAGATCGAGATATCGTGTCTCGGTGCCACAGTCGGCCCGGAGCTCTCGGTGCTCTTCATCCAGCGCACGATCTGGCACCGACAGAGACCGAACGCGCGCCTCGTGCTGCAGTATCGCTGCGTTGGGTAGCTCTCCCTGCAGTATGTATTATTATCAATCGTTCCTGTTTGCCCTTGAATGTCTGGCGCTCGCTTCCGGTTGTGTGGTGTCTCTGCGGAACGGCAGCACATGCCGCTGCTGATGACTGCGTTTGTCTTGTAGGAGATCCCGCAGCAACCGCCGCTTGTAGTTGGCCCATTGCGTCTCGTTCGCGCGTTGCGTGAGCATGTCGCTACTCCATGCTGACGGATGATAGTCCTCCTCTGTGCATGACGGCGTCTTGCTTTTGTCTGTGGTTGTTGGGAGAGTGTTCACGGCAGAAGACGAAGCTGAAGCGGCACGTTGCATGTTGCGATGCAGGATCGTTCGAGCTGAAAGACTCAGAGACTCCGAGAGATCGGTGGACGAGATGAACAGAACTTCGGCCGAAGAACAAGTTACGAGAGCGCTCTTGGCACAAGAGACGCCGTGGCCCACAGCTACAGCAGTAACTCCGTCGACTGGACGTCGAAGAGGGATCCAGGACGAGCAAGCGCAGAAGAAACCTCCGCGCCGGATCGTTGTGGCTGCTGCTACAGTCTTTACGCGCGTCGCAGTCCTTCTTCCCGGTGTCTGGTGGAGTGCGGCCACCTGCTTTATCTTGCGCAGCTCAGACAGCGCCGTGGGGATGAAGTCTTGCGCCAGGAAGCCGTGCACGACGCTGCTGACATGAAGAAACCCCAGCGGATCGTCCAGGAACTCAAGCTGCACGAAGAACTGGCGTCCGCTTCGCTCTTGCTCCGTCGGAGCGACAGCAAGCGAACCACAGAGTTTGAAAGCGATCGAGAGATCAGTAGCGAGCGGAAGACCCGATGGCGTGATCTGGCAGACCTGACCAGAGCGAACGACTATCAGGCCGTCCACCTTTTGCCCTTCGGTGCAGAGCGCTTTGGAGCCGACGATCTTGATCTGTTTGGCCTATTACAAGCACAAGGAATCAGCTTTGGCTGAGATTTGAGCAGCCGAACATGCGAGTCCATACTCGAAGCGCTGCGTTGCGGATCTCTGCGCGAGCAATGCCTTGGAACAGCGCGGTCATGGAGAGAAAGCCCGCAATCTGATCACACTGCGCATTCCAATCGTGAGTCTCAACGGGGAAAAGCTCACGTCAGCATCTCCAGTCTCGTGCCTCAGCTCTCCTTTGCGCCTCCTCGATTTCATGCAAATGGTCCCACGAAAGGGCGAGAACATCGCAATTCGGCTCGGCTGTGATGACCGAGTACGTGCTGTGGAGAGAGAACGAGCATGTCAGAAGTCCAAGAATCAGTTGCTACGCCCTTCGAAGTCAGGTTCCTACCGCAGCACACTGGCAAATCGTCCTTGAAAGCCCACGATCATGCCTTCACTGATATCGCAGATGCGCATCTGATTCCGTCCCCAGGTCTGTTGGCTTCTAAGTGGAGGCTTGGCAACCTGGCTGTCTACTTCCTGCTGTGGCCTAGTTGCTAGCAGTTGTTCCCACGAACAAGTGTCATCGTCCATTTGGTTATCGGAGCCTGACGTCTGGTTTGGTTCCCCAGCATTCGGAGTGAACGGCATGATGGTCTTGTACGTCTTGATTCGTCCTCGCGCCAGCATTACGACGTGCGTTCCGGTCGTGAACTCGGCCATGAGCAGAGCGCTCTTGCGCACTCTGGAGGAGGCCACGACATGTCGGCCTAGCTGCAGACACAGCTCAGGTCTCAAGTTTGCACAGAAGGCGAATCGGAGCTGCAGCTGGTCCATCAGGAAGAGCAAATCGTCCTCCGATCGCTCCATGGGAGCCAAACACGCGATCTCCATCATGCGTGCGAGATCACTAGACTCGTCTCTGGAGCAGTGCATTGGCTTTCGAGCGCCTTCGCTAAATGGGGAGTCTGATCCGCCCACTGGAGCGAGCTGTGCTAGATTACGAACACTCTCGCGTCGAACGGTGGCATGGACGATGGCGTAGTCGTTCGCTGCCTTCTCGAAGTCGCCGTTCTGGCGATTGGCCGCACCTCGCTGTCTGTAGAACTCGAGCGTTTGGTTGTTATCCAGCGATTTCGAGACGCCCTTGTCGATGGCTCTGGAATAGGCAGCGATGGCGTCCGGCAGCTGACCCGTGCGCACGAGCAGATTGGCCATGTTAAAGTCTAGCCAGGCGTTGTCGGGCTGCAGCGGGGCCACGCGGCGGTACGTGGCCAAGGCAGCGTTCAAATCGCCGGCCAGTTCATGTGTCTCTGCCAATTGTGTCAGCGCCGTGACGTCCGTGGGCATGAGCTGCACCAGCTTTTCGTAGTGCTCGACCGCATTATCGAAGCGACCTGTGGCTCTTGCGTGGAACGCTCTCACACGATGCGAGGTCTGGCGACTCACAGCGTTCTTGACAGACTCCATGGTGGCTGGGCCGATGGCTGCGGAGTCTATTGCTGTGGCCAACGCATCCTCTTTGTCCTTTTCTGCTTTGGATGCGGCCGGTCTCGCCCCCACAGCGACGCTGTGGCCTCCACTCGTAGGGTGAGGCCTGCACGTCTGTGGTCGTCTCGGAGTGTTCACTGTGCGGGCCTGGGCGCGCGCTGTCGCAGGCCGCTGTGTGAGCACCCTGGGCCGGTTCGAAGGTGCTGCATTGGTCGTTAGGAACGCCCACGAGGCTGTGGAGCTAGCCAGACGTAGAGAACGAGCCGCACAGGCTGACGCAGAGTGAGGACGACCTGATCTGATTCCCCGAGGCTGGAAGAGCGTAGTGGAAGCTGCGCCAATAGGCGGCGCCACGTCGGGAGCTCCTGACGTCGGCACCATCTTTGGCCCACGAAGGGTCGCGCATCAAGTAGCGGCATTTACCGGTACTTTATGTACCCATTGATGCTGACGTCCCGATAGAGAGGAGGAAGTGGAGAAGCTATGGCGGAGAGGCTTCTGGTGGATGAATGAATGCCTCGAATATGAGGAAATCATGGGACTGATGTTGAAGCTGCTTCATTGTAACGTTATTGCGGCAAAAGGCTGCAGCTTGATTACCATCACACTGCAGGATCTCGTTGTCAGCAAAGACGCAAGCGTAACTAACTACAGTACTGTTCTGTGGCTGGTATGCGAAGAAGCTCTGATGTTCATGACTGCAGCCGATGTCCAGAATCAGCTCTGAAGCCTGTGCACAGTGCAGAATCAATCCCAGCGTGCTGCACAGATCATTCTTCATCCACAAGGCATCTTCTGAGATGGGATTCGCCTGCGTCTATGACTTCCTCTGTGGAGACTTCCCCATAAATACCGCCCAAAACCGATTTGCCGTGTTGGGCTCAATGCGGAATGCCGCCCTGGGACCGCTCCAATGAGCAGCTACTGGAGATGATCAAGACGGGCAGTCCGAGCGACAAGATGGCGGTCCTGCTCACGCTGACGGAAGACATCGGTCTCGCGAAGCTCAAGCTCTTCCTGGAACGCACAAACTGTCTCAAGACGTTGCTGGACGTGCTGAATGACGAGTCAGCTGCTATTGCAGAGGACCAACTGGACTGGAGAAGCGCTGGGTGGGAGCTGCTGCTGCTCGTCCTGCATAACCAGGAGTTTCTTGGTCTGGATGTCACCAGCGTGGCGATCGCACCCGTCCTGTCGCTTGTGGAGACAGGGAAAGACCGACGCAAGGCGCTCCAGTTCTTGCTAACAGAGCCGAATCGCAGCAGCGCTGGCCAAGCCGCCATCGTGGACAGCGGAGGCATCTCTCTACTGGTCGATGTTCTGCGATCTGAACGTGAGGATGAAACCTTGGCACTGCTGCTGGAGCTGCTTCATAACATCGCCGCATCGAGCTCCAGCCACGTGCAGGAGATTGATCTCGTGGTGCAGAACATTGTGGACTGCAGCCAATCCGATGCGCTGGACTTTACGCTGCTCTTGCTCATCGTGTATCATGAGCGACTGCCACCGTACGAGTCTACGGGGACTCCAGTCGATCGTCAGAAGCAACTCTCAGAGTTCGCACTGCAGGCGTCTGTCGATGTCCTCAATCTGGCCAGCTCCAGTCCTGCACAAGTACATCGCTCTCGAGTGTGTGCACAATGCTCTTCTTGAAATCGGCTTTGCGTTCGTCTTCGATCATGGCGGCATCTCGCTTCTCTGGGACGTCATCATGCAGACCGAGTCTCCACAGATGGCACACGTCGCGACTGAGATCCTCCGCTGGCTGGTGCGTGAGAACCAGGGCTTTGGAGACCACATTTTTGAGTTTTGCTCACAGTATGCGCACGTGGAAGAGGAAGAGACGAAGCTTAAGGCCGAGACTATCCGCTGTCGGCTCTTTGGTGGACTTGGCAAGCGCAAACGAAGCGACATCGACGCTTCTGAAGGCCGGAGGGAGAAACAGACGCTTTTAAGTAGTGAGAATGGACGATTAGAAGTAGACGACTCAAAGGCCAAGGAGAGCGACAGCGATACTGGATCGGATTGGAGCGAGTTCATCTACAGCTCAGAAGAGTCTGATACAGAGGACTGAGAGCCCAATCGTCTGATAAGCACTTAGGATGGAGTCTTTATTGGTAAATGAGCATGTATGTAGAGGGCATGATGGACCCACACATCAGTGGAGTTCTGTGTGGTTCCTCCGCTATCCACACAGTCTCACTGTTGCTGCCGTTGTTCTCTCAGTCCTCATTCTCAGGATGTCGGTCTCTCAGGAGTTCACGTGGGATGCGGACGAATGGCTCGCAGATCATAGCCCAGAGGAGAAGACCTGTCGGATGAGCTCTTCGATCAGATCATGGACTCTCAAGATCTCTTCACGTGGGTGGAAGACGACGACACTCTTCTAGAGACTGAGGAAGCCCCACTGCAGCAGCTGAATCCCTCACCTGCGACTGGAACTAAACCCAGTCCTGAAGCTCAAGGCGCATGCCTGCAGCTCTTAAAGATGGTCCAGCAGGGCTCACCAGACGTCAAGATGTCTGCTCTCCGTACGCTGAGAAGAGACTTTCACTCGTTGGAAGCCGTGATTGCACGAGTTGAAGGCGTTCAGGAGCTGCTAAGTGCACTGGCGCTTGATGACAGCACCCACACAAGCTCAGTGGACTGGAAGAGCGCTGTCTGGAAGCTGCTGCTGGTGATTCTGGACGACATGCTCTGTGTGTCGACAAGAAGCAGATTGCAGCAGTGCTGACACTCGTGCGAAAGCAGATGAAAGCTCGATATCGACGCATGGCGCTGAAGTTCCTGCTGAACGCACGCTGTCAAGAAACCATCGTCCAGAGCGGAGGCATCTCGGTGTTGGTCCACGTGTTGAGCACTGAGCGGGACGGCAGGGCCCTGCACTTACTACTGCAGCTGCTGCATCAAGTCATAGACCAGAGCTTCAGCCAAGAGCTCGATCTCGGTGTCCAAGCCATCGTCACCAGCATGGATCCGAACGACATCGAGTTCGCCAACCTCCTGCTTCTGGTCTGTCCAGCAGAGTTTGCGTTCTCAGCTGCTCGCAAGCACCAGTTTGTGCTGCAGGCCTCAACAAACACGCTGTCTCTGGCCAGCTCCAGTGTGCTGCACAAGTACATCGCTCTCCAAAGCCTGCGCAGGGCTCTGCCGGAGATCGCGTTCGCCTTCGTCTTGGAGTTTGAGGGCATTCCGCTGCTCTGGAGCGTTCTCATGCAGAGCGAGACCAGCAAGCTGAGAGCTCTGGCTGCGGCCATACTGCGCTGGCTGGCGAATGAAGACGCCGCATTCCGTGACCACATTCTGGAGTTCTGCTCCAAGGACTCGGCTGTCCAGAACCCAAAGACCAAGCTCCGAGCTGCGGCTGCTCGTCATGAGATCTTTGCTGAGACATGAGGAAAAACCGGCTCGAAATGTACCCACACATTCCACCGATACCGGTATTCCGAAATCATTTTCTGTATATCATAAACAGAAGCGCATGACTGAGAGAAGCGATGACTTCTAGCAGGAGCTTGAGCTTTCGTGGCCGTGGGATCCAGAGTCCGAAGACGAAGACGGCCAGCTCCTGCTCCACCGTCACCACCAAGCGACCTCTCAAGCGCAACCACTCGCTGCTCCTTTCTTCTACGTTCCGCCCAGCAACGCGTACGACAGATTCGATCGCGAGCTGCAGCACAAATGCGAACAGCTTCTGCATAGGATCAGGACTGGCTCACCAAATGACATAGCCACGGCTCTCAACACGCTCAAAGTGGACGTTTACATTCTAAGAGCCTTCCTCTCACGCTTCAAAGGGATCCAAGAGCTGCTGGATTCACTGACGGCGGAAGCTGTGATCCAAAGCGCAGAAGCGATCGAATCGGACTGGAAAAGCGCCGTCTGGGAGCTATTGCTGCTGATTGTTTACAATCTGAGCGACCTCGGCCTCAGTATCCCAGTCATTAAGGAACACGCGCTTCTGCCAGTGCTTGCGCTCGTGGAACTGAAGACAGAAGCCTCTGACAGATGTATGGCGCTTCGCTTCTTGCTGGCCGAGCCCATTCGCTGCATTGAATGCCAAGATTGCATAGTGGACAACGCAGGTCTCTCTCGATTCGTGAATGCGTTGGCTGTCGAGTGTGATGCTGAAGCCTCGCAGCTTCTGCTTGATCTGCTTCATCAAGTGTCGGTTACCAGTCCAAGCTACGAACAGGAGATCAGCCTCACTTTGCAAGGCATCGTTGATAGTGACGATAGCCAGCGCAGTATTCAGTATGGAAACCTTCTGCTGCTGGCAAATCAAGCACTTGTACCAGCATTTCCAGCGTCAGCGACTGCAGCCGATCGCAATGAGCAGTTGGCTCAGCTTGTTCTGCAAGCGTCAACGAATGCGCTGTATGTGGCCAGCTCCAGCGTGATGGTCAAGTACATGGCGCTCAAGAGCGTGCGCAAGGCTCTGCCTGAGATCGGATTCGCCTTCGTCTTCAACTGCGAAGGGATCGCACTTCTCTGGGACATTCTCATGCAGAATGACGGACGTGTCAAGACACTGGCTGTGGACATCCTGCGCTATCTGGCGCGTGAGGACGACGCATTTCGAGACCATATTCTAGAATTCTACTCGCAGTACACGTGTGTTGAGGATGCGGACACGAAGTTCAAGGCTGCGGCCATGCGGCTTGAGATCTTCGAAAAGCAAATCAACACGAGACACGAGCGAGTCGCTCAGATTTCTGAGCTGGAAGACGACTCTGCACAAGCTGTTGATGCTGTGAAGGCCAGCGACTCGGAATGCCAAGAGCGTGAGTCAGTGCGTTCTCGGAATGGTGCTATTAGATCCGATGAAGACTGGGAATTTGTGTATTGAGTGAATTGATGTACTGAAGCACCTGCTGGAGTTCTACTAACAGAGGCTGGACAGACATATTTAGTTGGATGTACAGTATAGCACCAAAGAGTCAGTATCTTGATCACAGTGGGTACAATTTCGAATGGAACGGAGGGATGACATGGCATCGACTTGAGAGCGTGTGATGACAAGCAGCAGATACGAAGCGACTGTCTGTGACAAGCAAGAGCAGAGGCAGAAAATGGATGACGCTAGGGAATACGATTGGCATAGGAATTCAAGTCGTCTATTAGACGAACAGAAGGATCATGACAAGGTCAGCATCCCACGACAGCACCAATTGATCAACAATGCGACCTACTTGAGGCCACAGCGAGGAAGCAAGAGAGGCCAATCACATGCTTCTGTTCGTAGTGCCTTGTTGAGCTTCCAAAAGACCGAGCAACTGCTGGCCAAGATCCAATCACGCTCTCCAAGCGACAGACTGGCCGCTCTTCTCGCAATTCAAGCCGACTTCAGCGTAGTCAAAGCGCTGATTGTACGCATGGAAGGCCTCCAGGCTCTGGTGGACGCACTTGCCTTCAATAGTCAGAGCCATGACGCCACAAGACCAAGTCCAACAGACCAAGCGGAGTGGAAGAGCGCTGTCTGGGAGATACTGCTGATGATCTTGTACAATCTTGACGCTCTGAGTCTGGATATCCACGACATCGGCCATCAGGCGATTGTTGTCATGCTCTCGCTCGTGCAAAAGGAGAGAGAAGATCGGCATCGCTGCTTGGCGCTTCGGTTCTTGCTGGTCGAATCCAATCGCAGCATCTTGTCGATCAACCTCATCGTGCAGAGCGGAGGCGTTTCTCTCTTGGTCAAGGCGCTGAGTATTGAACGCGACCAACCAGCCTCGCGTATGCTGTTGCAGTTGCTTCGTCTTGTAAAAGCTGCGGACCCACGCTACGAACAAGCCATCAACTCCTCCATACAGGAGATCGCCACTGACAAGGACCAGTGCGTGATAGAGTATGCCAACCTCTTGCTGCTTGTGCATCAGCAGCAGATGGATATTTCAGGTCTCTCCCCGACAACCACTGATGACAAGAAGCAGTTCAGCAACTTCATGCTGCAAGAGTCAATGGATACGTTGATGTCCGCCAGCTCCAGCTTGATCCACAAGTTCATTGCGCTCAAGTGCGTGCAAAGGGCTCTACCTGAGATCGCGTTCGCCTTCGTCTTCGACCACGACGGCATTCGGCTGCTTCTGGACATCCTAATGCAGCGTGAGTCGACAGTGCTCGATACTATCGCCGTCCATATCCTGCAGTTGTTGGCAAGGCAAGACGACGCATTTCGGGGCCACGTTCTCAAGTATTATTCGCGATACATTGCTGCCCAACGACTCAGTGCCGAGATCAAGGCAGAGTCAATCCGAAAGGCGATCTTTGATGACAGACGCCAACAATGTGACACGAGTTTGGTGCCAGAAAGCGACGCGCTTTCCACAGCGAGTGGGAAAGCTATGAGACCCAAGGAGTCTGGCAGCGACTTGGATGGCGATTCAATCAGTGGATGCGTAGCAGATCCCGATACATGGCCGATCGCGTCCAATTTTGCAGCAGATATGCTCCAAAGCCTTGCGTTTGAAGAATTGGTTGGTTCTTCTATCGAAAGCTCCAGCAGATTGGACAAAGACTGGGAATCCATCAGTTGATGCTGAGGTACATGCTTCACTTTTGAGATGATTGATCTACAACAAATGACAGCGGCATACACGTATTTCCACTTGCTGAAAAGATGAACCTACAGATACCGGTATTCTCTACCCACAACGAAATGGGTGCAAACAACAATGAAACTCTCTCAGTCGGATAAATGACGTAGCGTGAAGAAGCCAACACACCTTCGCTGTCTGAGCGCACAATGGCGGTTGGTTACGAACACCAAGACCTGTTTGGTCAACTACTGCGCATGATACAGATTGCCACGCAGAGCGACACATTGGCTGCGATCTCCACACTAACAGAGTCCAGACTCAATGTTGAAAGCCTTTCTTGAACGCACCGAAGGTCTGAAGGTGCTGGTGGATGTGCTGAGGGCAGACGCCCAAGACGAGGCTCCAAGCGCTGCCAGTGATGAGGACCAAGTGAGAAGTGCCGTCTACGAGCTGCTTCTGCTGATCGCGTACAATCAGGAGGACCTTGGTCTGGATGGACACGACCTCTGCCAAATCGCCGCTTTGCCAGTGCTTTCGCTTGTGAGAAGCGAGAGAGAAGCTTGCTACTGACAGTTGGCGCTCCAATTCTTGCTGACGGATCGTAACAGCATTTGGCAAGATGCCATCGTGGAAAGCGGAGGCATTTCGCTGCTGGTGGATGCTTTGAGTACCGAACGTGACGACGAAGTCTCGAGGATGCTACTGGAGCTGCTTCATAGTATCGCTGCTTCTAGCACCAGCCACGTGCAGGAGATCGATCTCGTAGTGCAAAGCATTGTCGACAGCAACAAGCCAAGCGAATTCGATCACACAAATCTCTTGCTGCTCGTATACCATGAACAAGGATCATTTGAGCCTTCAGAGATCGCTGGAGCCGATCAACAGAAGCCATTGAAGCTGTTCATACTGCACGCATCAGTAAATATACTCCTTTTTCCCGGCTCCGGTCCTCTGCACAAGTACATCGCACTCAACTGCTTGCATGAGACTCTTCCTGACATCGGATTCGTCTTCGTTTTCGACTATAGTGGCATTCCGCTTCTCTGGGACATTGTTATGGTGAACGTGCATGAAGAGCTGACGTACGTCGCAATCGAAATCCTTCGCTGGCTGGCGCGTGAAAACAAAGCGCTTCGTGACCACATCTTTGACTTTTACACGCAGTACTCCTCCGTAGAGGAGAAGGAAACGAAGATCAAGGCTGCGTCCATCCGCCACCAGATCTTTGGTGGCCGTAACAAGCGCAAACGAAGTGCCATCGACTCTTCTCTGGAGCGACAATCAGACTTTGCCACGACAGGTGGAGGACTTGATGCGACTCTCACTGGACCATCTGCATTGTCTGAGACGCCGTGCTACTCGAAGAAACTGGTAGAGACGCCGACAATGAGAGCAACGAATTCTTGTACAGCTCTGATGAGTTGGGGGATTTGGAGTGTGACGAAAGTAACGCACCCGAAGAACACAAAAGCAGAAGCCCATCGACCCAGTGACTTGACCAAGATCGTCTCAGTCGCACATACAGAGCTATTAGAACCTACAGGCATTGAGTAAATGCACGTGACACTGAACTTGACGTCTTGCTGCAACTTAAGAGTGGAATCTTGCACATAAAATGGATCGGTTCAAAATGAACCCATGATTACCGATGACCACCGGTATGGAGCGGTATTCCTCCCTCGTTTCTTCAAGGAGGCCATTGTGGGTGCACTTGAGAAGATGGAGCAGGAAGCGTACTCGCAATGGGCTTGGCAGCGCATGATGGAGAACTACGACTACGAGGTGGCAGCCTCTGAATTTGATGCAGACGAGCAGCTTGAGCAGATCCAGCGCATTCAGCAGCAGCAGACGGACAGTTCCCATGGTCACCTTGATCTCATTTGGCCTTGGGATTCAGACGAAGCGTTCAGTATGGATCAGCACTACGAAGAGAGCAGTCACCAGCAGCAGCAGGAGATTGCATTGGCAGCAGATGATCATGGCGCAGTCACTACAACTGCTGTCCATGACGACCACTCCACCTGCGTTGTTGCGCGTCCAGACTTGAGAGAACAACTCCTGTACCTGATCAAGACCGGCTCGCTACAGGACAGGATGAATGCTCTTATGACACTGAAGAAGGACTTCTACACGCTTCAAACCTTCCTCTTTTGCAATGAAGGCATCCATGAACTGCTGGACATCCTGGCGCTTGATGCAATAGAGCAGAGTGATCCATTCAACACGAGCTCCAACATTGAGGCGCACAACCAATTGGACTGGAAGAGCGTCGTCTGGGAGCTGCTGCTGCTGATTGTGCACAATGTCGAGCCTCTTTATCTGGATATCCAAGACATTCGCCAGGTAGCGATCCTGCCTGTACTAGCGCTCGTGCAGAAGGAACAAGATGCTTGCTACCGACGCATGGCGCTTCGCTTCTTGCTGGCCGAGCCAATTCGCTGCGCTACTTGCCAAGATGTCATGGTGGACAGCGGAGGGCTGACGTTGCTGGTGAATGCCTTGGCCGTCGAACGTGACTATGAAGCCCTGGAGCTTTTGCTGGAGCTGCTTCGTCAAGCTATGGCTATGAATCCAAGCTACCAACAGGCAATCGATCTCACTGTGCAAGACATCGTCGACCGTAATGACGCAAGCGAGATTGAGTTTACTAACCTCTTGCTGGTGCATCAAGAACAAGTCCCCACGTTTCCGCCCTCGACCACTGAGGCTGAGCGCAAGGAGCAACTGGAGCAGTTTATTCTGCAAGCTTCAACGAATACGCTGTACCTGGCCAGCTCCAGTTTGCTCCACAAATACATCGCACTCAATTGTGTGCGCAAGGCCCTCCCTGAGATTGGATTAGCCTTCGTCTTCGATCACGACGGCATTCCACTTCTCTGGGATGTTCTCATGCACAGCGAGGCAGGATCTCTCAATGCCCTCGCTGTGGACATTCTGCGTTATCTGGCACGAGAAGACGATGCGTTTCGTGACCATATCATTGACTTCTACACACAGTACGCAGCCGTGCAGGAGATGGAGACCAAGATCAAGACTGCAGCACTCCGTTGCGAGATCCTCGGCGAACGAAACAAGCGCAAACGAAGCGACACTGATGCGACTGATGAGTGGATTGAGCTTCCCTCCGGCACAAGTGAGCTGGTCTCAATTCCAAAAACGCAAGCTGTTGAAGCGCAGGCTGACCAGATTACTAGTGGCGATTGTGAGGAATTCCGACTCGGTAATACACCAAGCGACTCGGACATCGACGATTTGGAAGAAGCCTCTGATACTGTGGCAGACACGGCCCAAGACCTCGAGAAACGTATAATTTCGCCCTTCAAGGAAGCCTGTAGCTCCGACGACGATTGGGAAATCGTCGGCGACGGAGAATGCTAAAGGCATACAACACTCAAGAAATCACAGAAACAGACAAACCTACCGTTCTCTCTTCGCAATGTATGCCTTCACCCCAGCGCAATTGCACAGCAATTGATTTGCATGTGCAGCTGAGTGATGGGAACCACTACCTCTTTAAGGCTGCCGCAGCCTATCAACGTTTAATCTTAATTTGAATCTGCTTGCGTATTCACCACAATACCGAGTTAGTTGCCTTGGGTTTCTTGAATCCCGACTGCGAGTTGAATGAACCTACTCAAGCGACTGTCACGTTTGCTAGAACGGATGAATTGCACAATATCGATTTCTTTTTGTTTCAGTTATTTACCTTCACACATGCATTTGCTACATGACAACCGAGACTCAATCAGTGCTTGACAGGCTTCTTCGCTAGAATGGCCTCCACTGGGTTCGTGGCGGGAGCATCTTCCTCCTTGTTCAAATACGCCATGAGACTCCCCAGCAGCGCTTCTTCGTCGGACGTGCCTTGACTCAGTCCACCGTACTCCTCAGGAATGTTTTCCATCGGAATTCGTTCCTGGAGCGCCTCCAAAATTTTCTTCTTGCCTCGCACGATAATGACCTTTTCGCGTGTGACCTCATCGACCATGCCCTTGACAGTGTTCCAGATAACGCTGAACCAGGAAGGCACATTGATCACGAAGATGTAGGCACATCGCTCGGGGTAATGCTTACCAGACACCGATGCAGCCTTGCGCACGTACTCAACCGCTTCTCCGGCGAAATCTGAAAGGCCAATACCTTCAACGTCGACGACCGAAATGCACTTTTTGTTGTCGTCCTGCTCAATGACTTGCCATAGAAACTCCGTCACCTGCAGGTAATTGCGCATTAAGTCATCAAGCGTGAGTCCGGCGGCCTTGAGAGCCTTCAAATTGATCTTGCCAGGCTTCTCGTAGTAAACTGGTTCGTCATTCTTGCCACGCTTGTGATAGAAATGCGGGTAGTTTTGCTTGATAATGTTGTGGTTCGGACTCGGCTCAGCGAGAATGCCATCAACACGTTCAGTGGCACGCCACTCAGTCGTTTCTTGGTAACGCACGAGAGCTTTCTCCTCATCGCCCTTTTCAGCCAAGATGAAGCGCTTAGGCACTGATCGACTGGCGTTTGATCCAGTGCGACTAGATCGTCCGTCCGATTCGTTTGAGAGCTCAGTTCCGGAGGCAGCAGCACCCGAGAGCGAAGCAACCGACGGCATCGGAAAGCGGTATTCGACTACAATGAGCTTGAGCGTTCCATCCGATTGCGGTTCGTCCGAACCCACGGAGCTATCGTTCGATGATGTCAGGAAGGACGAAATCGGGTGGTCGACCTTCACAGCCACGTATAACACTGGCCATACCATCAGGAACAGAACCGCCACTTCTCGTACAAGTCCGTCTTGCAATGTGCTCAGTCCACGCCAGAGGAAATGAGTTACCGAAGCATACAGCAACGCAAAGATTGGTACCGGAATGCCGCGGAGGAAGGCCACGACCTGGGACAGCAGGGCAACTTTCTTCGGACGACTGAGTGTGCTACTTCCGTTGGCAGCACCAGCGCCCGATAAACTGCCCAGAGCCTTGCGTGGAGCCACACCAGTCAGTTTGACAACCAATTCGCCAGGACCACTGCGCACAGGCAACACGAACGTCGACTGGATCTCTTTCGAAGAGGGCTCGACTGCATGCGCCACTAGTTTGGATTGCAAAAGCTTACCGGGAAGCGTGACTACTGCCTGGTTGGACAGCTGGAAGCGGATCTCGGCCTGCTCCATGCGCAGCTTCTTGTCGGGGCTAGTGCTCTCGAGAAGCGCCCAGGGCAGAGCGATCTTCTGGCCGTAATTGTATGCCGTGATGAGCTTGTTGAGCATCGAGATCTGCTCGACTCTGGGCGTCGCGGGGAAGATCGTGAAGCGCATCTCGGTGCCTTTGCCGTCGCAGCAGATGTAGCCACCAGCGATGCGACTCGTGGGTTTCTTAAAATTCGTCAGTCGCTTGTTGAACATCTGCGAGTGGCGGTTCGACTCCACCACACGAATGCAGACGTTGTGGTCGCCAAAGCGCACAGGGCCTTGGGCCACTGCGTCGTTGATAGCGCTCGAGAGCGAGGAGCTGGACTCGGACAGCGACGAAGACGACGAGGACGCGGGGATGCTCGTGATAGACGCCATGTCTCTCTCCTTCTCTTTGCGTGAGGATGTCTTGCTGGAGCTCGCTGGAGGCGGAACTGCACTCGTCGCCAACCGGAAGGACACGTACATCTCGCCCGTGATGTTGCGCGGACGCGGACCTACGTAGCCCGTGATGCCGCCGGTCTTGTTGTTCCAGACCATGCCGTGTTGGTTCACAAGCACGACCGTGTGGCCGTAGTGCACAGCATCGCCGCCCATGCGCTTGCCGGTCGGGTCCAGCACCGTGAACTCTTCCTCGTAGAACGAGTGCTCCGTCTTGTCGCCGAGCGGCGGGACGCAACTGAGGATGCCGTGGCGGCCGTTTTTCTCGTAGTAGCCCACGCCCACGAAGGGCGAGCCCTCGGGCAGCGACGCGTAGGCCGACGCGGCGCCCAAGCGGATCTTGTGGCCGTAGCGCAGCGCCAGCGCGTCTTCCGGCGTCGCCATGCTGCTGCTTTCCCCTTGGTTGCCTTTGGCGGTAATGGCCGACGAGAGGGGGAACTGACTGCAACCGCGCACGTTGGACGCGTGGATTGGTTGAAATGATGACTAAAATAATGATTACGCCCAATCGAAAGCAGAAAGAGTCAGATCGGTCTTTTCTAATTGGTGGAAAATGGATACAGGAATCCAACGTAGCAGGACTGAGATGTACCACTCTGGTCGGTACAAAACCGAAAATGTACCAGTGCAATGGGGACATCGAGCGTGTGATTGTGGCGACAGAACGTCCCAGGATACAGCGTAATCAGATCAGAACGAGTACTCCATGGGCGTCGCTGGTTCTGCTGGCGCTGATGCGGAAGCTTCAGCTGAGACTTCTCTGCTAGCTCGTGCATTGTCTATAGATGGAGCCTCCATCTCCAGGCGATTGTGGCCTTCTGCATCGTCCTCATCGTCCTCCTCTTCATCATCGTCATCGTCGTCGTCTTCTTCAGCTCGAGTACCGATCGCACGTTGTTGCCTTGTCTCGTTCGTCTCGTCGTCGTCTTCCTCATCCAGCTCCATATCTTCCCCTTCGTCCTCTTCTTCGGCATTCGCTGCACTATTCGTCTCTCTCGTGGTGATATCTTCATTGGGTACGCCATTCAGCCGAGCCGCGTGCTGCTCTGCTAATGATCGCTCGAACGCTTCTTCGGGGTCTTCTCCCTCAACAATATTCGCACTTCCTCCTTTCGTCTGCTGGCTGTTGACCTGCACGCCGGTCGCATGATTAGGCGTCTTGTTCCCATTCACCACGTAGTCGGCGTAATCACTCAGCGCTTGCTTCTTCAATGCGTCGATGCGTTTCCGCCTGGTCTCGAGCTCGGCCTTGGAGCGACCTACAAGCGCTGCGATGCGGTAGCGGACGATCTCGCGCAGCGATAAGAACATATGCGACGGATACCATCCGCCTAACAGCGATGGCTGCGACTGCATGTCGAATTGCGTTATCCAGGCCTTGACTTCGGCATCTTCGATCTCGTCCAATTGGAACAGCACGTTCGCACTCGTGAGTGGGGCGCCAAAGATCTCATACGTCGTCTCATTGGATCCGCTCGGGTCGCCGGCCCTGCCTCCGCTCGTAACACTCGCGGCATCAATCCCATCATCAATCGGCTCTGTTTCGTTGTCCGAGTCCCAGTCGCCACGTAATTCGCCAGCTCCAACAGAATCGTGGTCGTTCGACGCTGGAGATGGTGCGCTTGGATCTACGAGATACGACCGTCGAGTCTCGCCACGCATGAACCGCTCCTTACGGCGGCGCTTGCTCGCTTGAGCGTTCTCGTGCTCGGACGTCTGTGTAACCTTGACAATACGAGGGCCCTTCGGATGCAGACCGCTATATTTCTTGGTCCTTTTCCGGCTCGGATGGGTGACCTTGGCATGGACAAGCTCGCGGTTGTTGCGTAGCTCAATGACTTGGTACTTGGCCGACTCGTTAGACTGCCGTGGGTCGTAGCCCATTCGGATCCATGATCCGCGCCACGGCCCGTCCACAAACACGTAGCAGAGCTTGCGCAGAATGCGTCGCGCAGCACGACGCTCTAAGAAATCAAGGCCGACGAACAGTTTAGGACGCAGCCAGATCGGCTTGGCCGCCAGTTTCTCGTGCAGCAGCTGCAGCACGTGCTCGTCAACGCATTCGTTGGCGCCCACTGGACGACGCCGAATCAGCGGGTTCTCTGGCTTGGGAGCTGCTGGCGCTGGGACATCGTCGTGGAAGTTGAGGTACGTCATGGTGCTCGAAGGCTTCTTCGTGGTCTCAGTCGGCTGGTATCCTGAGCGCTGGCGGAACTCGTACTTGAGCGGTAGATCGACCTTGGAGAACACTTCGGGGATCAACTCGAGCTCGCTCTCCTGCTGCACGCACATGTACGGCCGTAAGCTGGCCTTGATAGACAACTGAGATGCAGACCCTTTGTACGTCGGCTGCGTTACGTCCATTGCCGTGGGATTCACTGGCGATGGCTGCTGCTCCTCGTTCTCGACGCTCGCGGGGTAGAACTTGCGAGCCGTGAAGTACTGGAAGTCGGCCATGCCCTCGCATACGTACTTCTCTTTCGCGATGCCGACGATATCTGCCTCCACAGCGTCCTCAGCGACATTGTCGCTCGAATGCTCTGGTCCGCTTCGGCGCTTGGTGCGTTTGACTCGCAGCAGAATGGTCTGGGTCTTGGTCAGATCCGCAAACAGCGGCTTGCACGAGGGCTCGTTCGGCCGCAGCTTCACAGGCAGGAACTGGCTCTTGGCGTCATGCGTCTGCTGCAGCGTTTTGAGGCCGCCGATGGTCTCGAGCATCCGCGAAAGGTTAGCATCCGTCGCGTACACGGGTAGCTCGAGCCCCACGAGCGGACGAGCTGTGGGTACACGCAGATCGAGTCGTAGCGCGTCCAATGGCACCGCGTCCAATGGCACCGCGTCCGTGTCTCCTTCTCCATCGTCGCTGAGTTGCTGCGCCGTCTGCTGCTGGTCCCGGACGACCTCAGCGCTGTCTACTCGAGCGTCCTGCTCCATTTGCCTGTTCGATTGAGTCTGCACGAGCCAAATGACCGCAGTTAGTGTGCACCACACCATAAATGTGCAGTACCACGTGGTAGTATTTGTATTGGTACTGAAGAATAGCTATTTCTTGGCGATGGGACTGAGGAAGAAGTCCGTCTCATCACCTGGGACGTGCTGGCTGTCATCGTAGGTGCGGATGCCAATGGTTTTCAAAACTGCCGCGGTCGCTGGCGTCGCTGAATATCCAAAAGAAATCATTGTAAGAACATAATCAGCACAGCTACGTCGGACTCACACACAGTCTACCTGGCACGGGTAATACGATAGGAGAATCAATAGCATGAATGACGGCGCGATTCGATCGTCTGCTTGGAGTGGCAACAGCTTTCGATGACGAAGAGCTAAAGCCAGTATGAGAACCAAAAAGATGTTCCTGTTTGGTGAGCTACATCAATGTTAGCAAACAATGGCTACAGAATGTTATCGGATCCTCACCTCAAACTCCAGTCGGTCTTTGTCGAGTTGAACTGCGCGTTCTTGCAACAGCTTCCGATCCTGCTCGAGATGCTTTTGTTTGCGGGCAAGCGCCTGTTTTTCAAACTCCATGTCTTCCGCATAAGTTTCAAGCAAAGAGTAATCTGGGGAAACTCTGTAGGAACGAGGAGGTGTAACATCCAGATTTCGAGTATCGTTCTCTGGACCATTCTTGCTCCCATCTGTATCGTATGATATACGCCGCCGAGAGCGCTGTGTGCCGTTGCGACCTGATTTCCTTGCCTCCGGAATCGCTAACGCAGCCTGTAGCAGTTGGTCTTGCTCATGAATAATACCATGGGCGTCAGCAAGCTTCTGCTGCAACATATCAAGCACTTGTTCGCCGCGTTCTTGAGCTTCCTCTGCGAGATCTATGCGCATAGCTTCTTCGAATTGACCAATCTTGTCGCCAAGGATCTCCATGCTTTCAGCGATAAATTCTGGCAGATTCTGCTTCGTAGTCACGCTAAAAGCCGTCGGTGCAAAGTCGTCGATGGGTACAATTGCCAACTGCGATAGATCTTCGTTATTGCCTTTGGCACTTTTTCTGGAATTGCCAAATTTACGCAGTGAGTAAACCTGCTCATATCCACTGCACCAACCTGCCAAATCCGCTTACTGAGCTAGAAACAGCGATACCGCTTTCTTGTACTGCGTAGTAAGCGCCTCAAGTTGC
This sequence comes from Elongisporangium prolatum, assembly GCA_023335875.1. Taxonomy (NCBI): domain Eukaryota; phylum Oomycota; class Peronosporomycetes; order Pythiales; family Pythiaceae; genus Elongisporangium; species Elongisporangium prolatum. The sequence goes on along the minus strand of JAADVW010000063.1, from coordinate 20,101 downwards.
CGCTGGAGCGAGTGATAACTTGACGCAAGAGCTTCGTTCTCGAATAATAACTCGGCTTTCTTTTGCTCAAAACTGTCCATGATCTGCTTTGTGAGCTTGCTCTCGTGAGACTGTCCTGAGCGTGCTAATCGCGTTCGCTCCGTCGTGCTGTTTAATTGAGTTCCTAAGGCGATACCAGGACTCTACGAAACACATACGTAAGAAATCCATAGTTGCAGGTCTCTGTTTGAAGAGGAATGTCGACGGACCCGCTTCTCCTTTGATACCCGGGTAACTGAGTCCTGCAGCGTCTTGCGGAGGCGGTCGTAGTCCACGTCCTTTCGGCGCAGCTTGGCTTTGTACGCCGTTTCCACGCCCTGCAATCTGGCACCATGACCACAATGTCGGCAACGACCACAGAGCTCTCTAAAAGGTTGCACCTCGGACGTACTTTGCACACAGAACTTCGAGTGCCTTCTTGTCAGCTTGGAGCATCTTGCGCTCACTCTTGAAGCTCTCTTCCTTGGCCGTGAAGTAGTTCTCCTGTTGCGCTAGGCTCTGCTTGTGCATCTCGTTCTCAGCCGTGAGCGTTTGTACCACATTGGTCTTGCGCTGCAGCTCCTTCTCCAAGCGCTGGATGGTCTCGTGCAGTCCGTTCTGGCGTTCTAGGTCGTCTTGGCGGAGGAACAACAGAAAGCTCAAGAGATCCATGGCGTCACGCAGGTGTTTCTCCACGCGCGGCCCCTCCTGGGGCTCTTTGTTCCGTCTCGTCACAGCGCTGGTTTCCTCCGGCTCGGGCATCAAGCGGACATAGCGCCAGACGTCGTTCAGCTGCAGGCAGCCGAACGCGTCCTCGTCTTCCGCGTCCTCGTTGTCGTCCTGATTCGCACGCTGCAGTCGCTGGTACCGAGGCTGCTGCTGCTGGGCCATAGTGAGTCCCATGGCGACTACGTGCTCCAGCTGGTCGTTCAGATACTTCTCGTTCACTGCAAGCGACTGCGAGCGTGGCAGCTGCCAGGGCCGGTCACTGGGTCTGGTGGCCACCATGGCCGCAGACTCAGCGCTGTGGCCCCAGAGCGGATCGCGGTCTGCCAGTTGATTGGTCTCCATGGGCAACGGCAACTCGCCTCCCGCACTGACACGCGCGCGCTTGGCCGGCGGCGGTTCCATCGGCCAAAGTGAAACCCTCTCTACGCGCCATGCGCAGTCGAGGCGCTAAAAAACGGATTTATGCGACTAGACAGGATGCACGGTGCGAAATTCAAACCTGTGAAGAATTCGGTAAATTACGAAAAGCAGGAAACAATTAGTAATTAAAAGCTAAAATTGCGAATACCTTAAATTACAAGCGTGAATTATCAGTAATCAGATATTCCAGCCTGGAAGTCTTGTCTTATGCTGGTTGATCTGAAGCTGATCCAGCTATTTCTGCCAGCGTATTTTGAGCCTAGACATAAGAACATCTCGCCAGCAGTATTCAGCGGTTGTTAATATGCGTTCTCCGATTGAAATCCATTCCTTCTTTTCCAATGGTCATAGCGCGTGTGGCCTTGACGTACTCGTTGCTGCTCAGTTTGCTTCTAATGAGCCTACCAACGGCGTCAGCTGAGTATCTCAGACGCCGATCCGAAGATGCAGAGCATAAGGAGCTGGTCCGCGCCATCAATGAGCAGCGAAGGCTCCACGGCCGATCGGCTCTGTGCTCAAATCGGTGAGCTCTCCCATTCATCAGTCTTCGCCTTCATGGACGAAGAACTGACATCTTGTTACGCAGCAAACTCCAAGCGGCTTCACATACGATAGCACATGAGCTGGCAGAGCAGAGCAAGTTCGACCAAGCGACCAAATCCAGCGCCGTGGAGGTCGTGAACCTCCACCAATTCGCGTTCACCGGTCTAGCGGAGGACGTTGGCGTGGGCCACAAGAGCGTGCAGAGCGTCGTGGACGCATGGATGAAGGAGGACGACCATCGAGCCAACATCCTGGGCACCTACGGATACATCGGCACTGGATACGCATACAACGGAGGCTGGGAGAGCTACGGCCACCACTGGGTTCTAATTCTAGCAAGTAACAGCGTCACACACGAGCAGCGAGAAGAGTGCGATCCAGACTTTAGTCCTTGAATGGCAATAGACCCTCAAAACAAAACGCGTTGGTTCGCAGCGAAGAAACTCTCCATTACTGCTCTGGTAATAATCATGGGGCTTTGCGCCTGAACCTACAGCTTCGTGACACCGTGTACGACCTCGTTCTTCTTGTCCAGCACCAGCACATTCATCAAGTCGCTGTAGAAGCTCGGGAAGTATTTGCAGGCGCGCGTGCAGTCCGGCTGGAAATTCACTTCCAGGATCATGGGACGGATGCTCTCCTGGCCTGTTTCCGCATCGGTTACCCAAGTAAGCATGACGTCCACGCCGTACAACGCGCGGGATTTGTCGCAGCGACCGAGCCCCATCGGAGGCGGCTGGGCCGTGACCAGCGTGAAAAGCTCCTTGATGGACGAGCAGATTTGTGCATGCACCTCCGCCCAGTCCTCACTCGGGTATTCGTTCTCGAAGCGCGAGACGAACTCGGTGTTGTCCATGATGCGCACGTCAAACTTGGAGTAGTTCATGACCGTAAAGTGCTTCTGGAAGTCGCTGAAGTCGTCCATAGCGAAGGGCGAGTTGGCGATGCGCAACCACGAGACGCCGCTCAGGTACAACTCCAGCGGTTCCGTGGACTTGACCATGACTAGGAAGCGGAAGTCGAACTTGCGCGAGTCGATAAGCACGGGGCGATGGATGTACTGGCACGCGATCTTGGGTCCGGTCTCCGTGAGACGCGCCAGGTGTGCGGCATTCTGTGCGATGCACGTGTCGATCGAGCGCGCCATGTTCCAAGGCTTGCAGATCCAGTGGTTGGCGTCTGCATCGGCATCCGTGTCTGTCGTGGTGTCCACATCGATATCTAGTTCGCTGGCAGCACGAATCGCCTGGTCACGGCGGATGTACTCAGCCACAAGCTCCGGGAACTCGGTCGCCATGTTGAACGTCTTGGCCAGCCACGAGGGCTGAACGCCGCCGTTCTGCCTGTGAACCGGACAAGCCATATCAGTCAGTCACTGAGCTGCAACCAAGACAAGAGAGTTCACGTACAGCTTGCACGTCTCGTAGAGCAGATCTTTGCACGTGAGGATCTTCTCGTTCGGGAACTGGTTGATAATCTGGATGCGGGCGTCCGAGGCGTACTTCTGGAAGTCCTTAAGGTGGCGCGTGGCCCAGAGCACTTGAGCATCGCTCTCTTGCTCCACATGCGCGAACTTGTCGTGCTTGAGGTTGCTACGCACCAGCGGCAAGTCTACCGTACAAACATAAGCACGAGTGAGTTACAGCGTCAAAGCGGTTGGCTTCGACAGACAGGAACGAACTGGAGTAGATGCGGAGTGGCTCTGGGTCTGCCAAGGCGTCAGTGAGTGAGGGCGTTGCCACTGTTGTCGCAGGGTCCGACAGAGTCTCGGACGTCTGACTCACGATGGCGCAGTACTTGGCTCGGGTCTCTTCCAGCGAGTAGTTCTTCTGGCGCAGCGCCACTCGCTCCTTGAGTGCCTCCACGTAGAGCTCCGGCACCTCAGCCTCCGTCTGCGAGGCCGTGGGGTAGAAGAGCGCAGCCAGCAGCGCCGCACGCATGTCCTGGTCATGCGCACTTGACGTCTGCGGCAGGAAGTCGCGCGTGAGGAAGTCGCCGGCTTCAAGCGACGCCACGGGCCATAGCAGCGAGAACGCGCACTGGGTCTCGCCAAAGTAGAACGGCACCATGCGCATGTTGGGCGCGTCATCGTCGTGTTCAATGGCCGAGCCGAACTCATCCATGATGTACCATATGGCCGAGACCTCCGCGGGGCTGAGGTGGCCCAGGCGGTACGTGTTGGCGTACTTCCACATCTGGTCCAGCACCACGCGCGTGCGCTCAGCCGTGGAGCGCTCGTCCTCGTCCTCGTCCAGCTCGATCTGCAGCAGGTTCTCCATGCGCTGCAACAGCGGCGGGGACTGGCTGAGTTGATCTAGGCACTGCTCGGCCGTGAATGTCCATGCGTGGTCCACGAGGAACAGCGCCTCGTCCGACTCGGGCTGCACGGCCGCCAGGTCCACGTCGTCACGCACGACGACGTGCAGATCGCCATCCTCGTCCCGCGCCAGGAAGAAGTACTCGCCGGCGTCCAGCAGATCGTGCGTGAGCTTGTAGTAGAGCACGGGCCACAAATGCTGCGGCACATGCGCCGCCACGAGCTGCGCCTGATGCGTCTCCAGGAATTGCTCCATGCTACTTTGGTTGTCAAATGGGAATGGCTCCGGATGCGTATCAGATATTGAAGGTCAAGATTACCGTCATTTGCTCACTTCAAATAATGTGCACCACATGACGTATCATCTTATAAGGTTACGCTTGGCAAGAGAAGATACGTCAAGCGACGAGAAGAGCGGGCTGCGTGAGATCGCACAGCTCGTGGCTGCTCTGGGCCAGCAGCAGCGTCCAGTAGTGGTCGTAGCTGTCCGCACTCTTCGTGTTGCTGTTGTTACCATCGTTGTGCGCGTAGCCAGTGCCGACGAAGGCGTAGTCGCCCAGCAGATTGGCACTATGGGCTGGTACCCGCAGCCACGCGTGCACGACCTGCGCCACGCTCTCGTAGCCAACGGCCACGTCTTCCGCTAGCTCTGTGAACCGAAAGCTCTGCTGCTGCGCGCGCGTCACGAGACTGGAAGTCGATGATGAGCCTGTCTCTTCCGTGCTGGAGCTCGAGAGGTCGTTCTGCGCCAGCTCCTGAGCCAGTGTCTGCGACGCGCGCTGCAGCTTCCTGCACAACAGCTTGTCAGTCGCCATGGATCATGGTACAAGCACCAGCGCTGTGCTACCTGTTGGAGCACACGGGGGCGATGTTGTGGCGCTGGCGGACCTTGTTGATGGCGCGCACGAGCTCTTCGTGGACGTCGCCGTCCTCTGGCACACGCCGCAGATACTCGGAAGCGGCCGGAAGCACGAGAAGCAGCAGGAGACTGAGCAGCACAAGTGCTCGCATTGTGGCGCCAGTCAGAGACCAAATGGACTGCTGGGGGTTATCGACGGAGATTTTGAATGTCGTTTCGCAAGTAACGATCTTCTGCTTCTACGAGCCGAGGTGCACGCTGCGCAAACGAGCCATGACCAGGAAGCACGCGATGAGCTTGCCCTGAATGCCTACAGCGTACTTTTCCAGCACGAAGGCCAGCAGATGCAGCGCCGAGAGCCCGTACTTACGCCGCACGAGCTGCACGACGAGCAGAAGCGACGTGGCCTTGAGCAGTCCGAGCACGCAGCTCGTAACCAATGCCTGCTGGGGAGAGTGCAAATAGGTCTGCTCTGCCAAGGACAGCACGAGCGAGTAGAGCGCGTACAGGAAAGGCATGATGGAGCCAATGTACTCGCACACGATCAGCACCTCGGACAGGAATAGCAACTGCAGCGTCTGCATCAACAGCCGTGCCAACTCCTTGTGGTTCAGCGTGATGCAGTCGATGGAGATCTTGCGTTTGAAGCGGTCAATCTGGACTCTCGGCTGCTGTGGCTCGCTCTCGGGCTGCTGCTCGCTGAGGAACGTGTTGCCGATCGTGTGCAGATCCAGCAGCGAGATCCTTCTGCCGTTCACTGCGGCCACTTTGACATGCGACTTGGTGCGCGTGAACGTCACGTGCGTCTGCGGCTTCTCCGGCGCGAGGTACACGGACGAGGTCTTGCGGAGCGCCTGCGTGAACGTGGCTCCGTGGTGAAAGGAGCCGTTCTTCTGGTTCGTCGTGGAGCTGAGCACGCCTGGGAACAGCGCCGACTCGACGATCTTGGTGGCCGTGGTCATGGCCAGTCGGCCGTCCACGATGAACGACTGGTGCGTGTACAGCTGCGTGCCCAAGACGAGCTGCACGATTCCGATCGCGACCACGAGCAGCGCGATGCCCAGAGACCGCACGCTCTGCAGTCGAAGAGCGAGCTGGAGATCTCCACGGCGCAGACAGTGACAGCGGTGCTGATGTCGCCCAGCGAGTGCGCGTAATGGCTCGCGAGCCGCTTGAGCATGGCCTTGACGACCGGGAAGGCCAGCGAGAGAACCACTTGGCCCGCAGCATCCAGACGCTTGAAGACTACGCCCACGAGCCCAAAGACCACCAGAGCGAAGATCTGGCAGCCAAGCAGAGGGAGATAGGCAATGATTTGTTGGCGGCGTTGCATTAACAGCTTCCTTCTCAGCAGAACGTGGTAGAGTACGAACCACAAACAGTACACTGGGAAGCTCATGGCGCCACGATAGCGTATCGGGATCTGCCAGAGAAGCTCAAGCACCAGCAGCAGCACGCCTTGTGTGGACAAAGAGCACAGCAGAGCCATCACAGTGACCAGCCAGTGCGGGTACATGTCCTTGGTCCACTCGAGCTCTTGCTGCATGATCAAGAGCTGCGCGACGCACAGAAATGCGAGATGCCAGCCCAGATGAGCGACGTACACCAGATGCTCGTCTGCGATACTGTAATGCACTGGGAATCGCTGCACAGCCGCACTGGCGAACGGTAGCAAGAGACTCGGGATGGGCGTGAGAACCAGCACTACAGCCACTCGTGCCCAACTGGTCGTACGCAGGTACTCGTCAAACGCCAGCAGCTTGTCGATGGAGTACCGTCCGAGGTGTCGGTGCTCTGTGTTCCATCGATGACACTGCTGCAGCAGGTGGCCTAGGTAACCACGCAGAGAGAGCTCTCGCCGGATCTGCCGCTCGCGGAGCTTGATGAGCACAGGTGACTCCAGACTGCTGTCGATCACAGTCTCGGTCTTGGTGGCGTCCGACATGCTGTTGTTTGACTCTCGCTGTGAAGCAAGACGACAGAAGCAGAGTATTTATAGTCCCCCAGTTGATCAGATACGAACGCAATCCATTGCTCCGGTTCAGCCTGGAAAACAAGACATGAGAGAAGACGATGATTACGTTCAATGCCGTTATAACGGAGTCTCTCACTCTGATGAGATCTACGAAGGCCGAGCTCACATCACGTCTTGTTCTCCGTTTTGACGTTTCGGTAGATCGAGTCGTCTTCTGTTCGGAGAGATAAGTACGCAATTCATTAGACCCAGAGACGCCACTAAAGGAGAAGAGACGATGAAGAGGAACCGAGCAGTTCAGGTGTTATCAGACGAAGCACAGCGATGTAATTTCTCTGGCCAAGCGTGCTGTTTGCCTTTAGCAATGAGCCAGTTTGCTGAATTTTTTTGCTGCATGACTTGGTTCAGATCATTTAAACTGAGTTCATTTAAACTGAGTTCTGACAAAGACGACTTCCGTATCATTCGAAGGCATTGTGCAGTGAGAAGAACATATCGGATCTGGCTCCAGTACCTTTGCTTCAGAAGCCCAGTTCGATTTCTGCTGGGAGTTGTTGGGCTTTAAATATGGCGTGGGATATCTGCACTAGAACTCTCTTGTTGGCACGAGATTCACGTTCACGGCTCTTCGCATCGACCACTGAACCGTCTACGCGTTGAATTTCGGAGCATTGAAACACAATCCAGACAATTCCAAATCTGGCTTCCAGCAGAAAGCGAAAGTTCGTTGAATCGGTACTTCTGTGAAAATACCGGTTCTCATGGCTACATTTCTAAACAAAAATACCGGTACGTATTTACTTATACCGGTAACGCTTGTGAAACGCGGAAGCCAAACATGGGGCTGGAAGACGAGAGCAATGTGGTGGGCAATCTCTTCGCCTTGAATGGAGAGGAGAGCGGCTATAACGCAGAGGACTGGATCCAGACTATCGAGATCGACGAAAAGACATTCTTCCGTGTCTCATTGGCCGAGGACGACGGCGCGATCCCCGGGTCACTCTTCGCGTGCGCTCTCTGGAATGGCGCGGTGGGGAGCTCCGCTGCCTGCGTCACACGTCGCAGACTTGGCACTGACGAATGCATGGGGTGGACAATGCGCAGAGATTCATTGCTAAGCACTTTGCGGCGCATCCGGCCATCGTAGAGGGCAAGAACGTGATCGAATTCGGCGCCGCTTCGTACGTTAATTTGGGTCTTCCTTTCCACGTACTGAACTCACGCCTGCGTTGCCATGTGCAGAGCGTTGCCGTCGCTGGTGGCGCTACATGAGAATGCAGCAGTGGTCATGATGACAGGTTTTGGCTACAAATGTCCGTGTTTGGATGTGATAGGACGACTGACAATGAGTGGTGACTGACAGACTACCCGAACGACATCCTGCTGGCCAACATGCGCGCCAATCTGGAGCGCAATCAGCATCTGCTGGGCTCAGGAAAGGCCGAAGTACGAGCGCATCTATGGGGATCGGAGACTGCGTCATTGCGTCAGAGCACGCTCCCAGACGGCAAGGGCTTCGACGTGGCCATCGTCGCCGAGTGCCTGTGGCTTCATCACCTGGTACCGTTCCCAGCTTTTGCTTTGGATACTGCACGCTGACGTTTGGGCACCGTGGTTTGCCAATGCAGCATGAAGACCTTTTGCGATCCATTCACGACTGCCTCGTGCCAGGCGGACTGGTGCGTTTTGCATTGCTTAGCGACCAGAATACCATTCAGACTGACTCGGCACCAGGCATTTGTGTGCTTTGCCCATCACGTGCCAGGCCACGAAGCCAACGATCTGTCGTTCTTTGACAAGGCGAAGAAGCTTTACGGCTTCGAGGTCACTCCACTGGACGAGTGGGCCGCACCACACGTGTTCAATCAGGAGAAGCTCGTGCCGCAGTATATGTACCGCCTCGATAAACAGCACGACCTCATTCGCTAAACCACGGCGAATAGACGATCAGGTATATCCATCAGTGTTACCAAAGCCCAAGTACGTGGTCAATCCTGCGTTGGGCCTGAGAGCTGGTGTAGATTCTGTGAACCCTCTTGGTCGTTTCTCAAAAGTCTTATACATGGGAATGCCAAGGCCTTGTCAGAAGCAGCCCAATCTAATTGTCGAGGTCGAATAGAAGAGATCTTCACGTCAGGTCAGCTATCAGGAGGTTTGCCAAGATCTTTCGAGACGAAGAATGCACAGAAAGAGTCGAAGACTGATGGAAAACATCACTGTAAAGTACAGAATACCTTGTCGATAGAGAGACGTTCATTGCACTAGACTTGTGAAGGAACCAACATTCCAGTCACCAAGAATGAATGTGTTTACGCTTACATTTATATTGCAGGTTATTAATTATTGAAACATGAAGCTGTCACTCAAGAGCATGACCATTGTAATAAGTTGATAGAGGTTGACACAGTTGAAGTTGATAGAGGTTGACACAGTTGAAAGGTAGAAGCCGAGGCACGCGCCTCACCCATGCGCCATCTCGTCTGTCTTGGTCGTCTTCTTTCGGCTCACAATCCATCTCTCCGCTAGCCTACAAGCCATGAACGGACCAGGACGAGGACCTCCGGGAGACTTTGCAGACTTTCGCCAGCGTGTGTCCGAGTCGTACGTGGTCTGCTGCATCACAATACTACTGCTACTCTGTGTCTCATCTGTGTCTTGTTGTCTCTAGGCCGGCCAAGTGTCTGGCGTACGTAAAAGAGCACGCCACACAGGGCGACCCACAGTCCGTTCTGGATGCGATCGAAGAGTTCCGTAGTATCAGTCCCATGATAAACGTCGGGCCGCAGAAGGGCGAGATCGTGGACGCTGAGATTCGCAAGAAGCAGCCGCTCGTCATGGCCGAGTTAGGAGGCTACGCTGGCTACAGCGCCGTGCGCTTCGCAGCCGTTCAGCGTGAGGCGGCCGGAAACAAGACGTCGCACTATTACTCGTTCGAGTTCTCATCGGACTTCGCCGAGATCATCCGTGAGGTACCTCGTGCGCATTATCAATCGCATTCTATCAGCTACTGACTCGCTCCTGCAATTAGATGACAGTTTTTGCTGGACTGGCCGAGCAGGTGACAGTCTTTGTGGGCTCTTTCGACTCGCAATACGAGCAGCTCAAGGGCCAAACTGTTGACGTAAATTCTCTATTGTGTCTCAATCCTGTTGCTGGGTAGCGCACTTATGTGATGACGCTGTAGATCTACTTCATCGACCACGCCAAGGAGCGATACCTGCCGGACGCAGAGCTCATTGTGGCCAGCGGCTCTCTCGCCCTCGGTTCTTTGCTTGTGGCCGACAATGTGCTCATCCCTGGGGCTCCAGATTACCTTCAGTACGTGGAAGAGAGCCCCCGGTTCTCCACGGCGCTGCACAAGGTGGAGCACGAGACGCCGCATGGGACTCACGTGGACGCCATTTCTGTCGCCACATTCCTCGGCTGAGGAGATTCAGAATGCTTGCGGGAACGGAGGAATGAATGTAACAATCCTAATCAGATTTTGTGATCAAACAGTTGTTTATGGGTTTTCACGTATCTTGTGGCTTGTGAGCAACAGGTGACGTCTACATTATGTTGTCGCAGTTCAAGTCCGTTCTCAAGTGTCTCTGCGCAAAGAGCTCCGCTGATTCCTATTTGCAGATACTCTTCATTTGACCACGACAAGAATGCGTACGTATCGGATGCCGACAAGAATGCGTACGTATCGGATGCCAAGCTGATTGTGACAGCGGATCTCTCGCACCAGGCTCGCTATAATACTACTGGCGGATAACGTGCTCATACCTGCAGCAACTGGATGGCACTGCATAGGTCCAGTTAGAGAACCACTGGTGCCACGTCATGGCGGACGTCATCACCATTTTGGGTGAAAGGGCTACTGTAGTGACCTTTAAGGGCTATGACATGCGTTCCGATTCAAATCCCCAGCCAGCTGCGCGTGTCCTGGTGCATAGATTTGCCCACAGTTGGACACCACATCCTCTGGGCGGAGGGTGAGCAACAGGCTGCTCATTCTTCAATCTCCAGCGTCCGCACCAAGTCTCCTCTCTCAAGTATGAGCTCTGCCTCTTCGCCCCCCTGGACCCCCGAACGACCGTCGCGGCCCTTCTCGCGATAGTGCTGAGTTTCAGAAGTCGCTGGAAGAGCGGTACGTGACGCGTGGCGCTGTCTGTCGCAGAACAACGGAGCTCATGTAATTCTGGCCGTTAGTGTGACCTCGTGCCTGGCGTTCGTCAAGAACACGCCCAGCAGGGCAATCCACAGTCTGTGCTCGACACCATTGATGAGTTCTGCAAGACCAGACACATGATGAACGTCGGTCCGCTCAAGGGCGCCATCGTGGACGAGGAGATCCGCAAGAAGCAGCCACTCCTCATGGCTGAACTAGGCGGCTTCGCCGGGTACAGCGCCGTGCGCTTCGCAGCGTTGCAACGGGAAATGGCTGGTAATGCTGAGAGCCACTACTACTCCTTCGAGTTCTCGCCCTTTTTCGCTGGAATCGTTCGCAGTGTGCGTTGACCTCTGACCTGCGATGCTACTGTATGCCTTGTTGTTGACCTGTGCTTCTTGTAGATGGTAGAGTTCGCCGGTCTGAAGGACCAGGTCACAGTCGTAGCGGGGGCCTTCGACGTCAACTTCGAGACCGTGCTCAAGGGCAAGACCGTGGACGTACGTACTTGTGCAGCTGGAGGAATGAACTACCGCTGACTCGACTCTATCTGTGCAGATCTACTTCATTGACCACGAGAAGGGGCTGTACCTCTCGGACGCCAAGCTTATCGTGGCCAGCGGCACACTGGTGCCCCGCTCGCTGCTGCTGGCTGACAACGTGCTCATGCCTGGCGCGCCTGACTACCTGCAATACCTGGACGAGAGTCCGCAGTTCGAGACGGCGCTGCACAAGGTCGAGTTCGAGAGCCCGTGGGGCCCCATGGTGGACGCCATCTCAGTCGGTATCTTCCTGGTCTAGATCAGATACGTACCATCATTCCGACACATCAGTCGAAGTAAAAAATAGTATCATGTAGTAAATGGGTAAATAACACAATGCCGTGAGTTTGACCGATGCAATGTTGGGTTACACTATTATGCAAAAATATAGCAATTTTCAAATCATGTGCAAAACAAGTCGGAGCCTTTGGGCTGACAGCTTCCAGTCTGGCAGTAGTCGTACTTCCACAAATTCACGCCGTCGTTCTGGCCGCAGAGATCGCCCTGGCTGAGCGTGTACGGCATGCACTGCGAGTAGTACTGCGAGTGGCGTACACAGAGCGCATCGGCCTGACAGAACACATTGACGGCCGAGCAGTCCCCGTAGAGCTCGATCCAGCTCGTCTGACTGTAGCTACTTGAGGTGGAAGACGTACCTGGACTCGACGTTGGACTGCTGGTGACTTTCTTCTGGCAGCGCTTGACGTTCTGACCAAAGTCGTCCCAGCGGCATTCGTAGCTGGTGTCCTTGCAGCACGTGCTCATGCTCCAGTTCTGACCGTCGCACTGTGACTCGCTCCCGATAGTGCAGGCCTCGTCAGCTGCGAGCGGCGCACGCACGCGGATACTGGACGGGGAGGCGCTGGAGGCGAACGCGAGAGTGAGAGTGAGAAGAGCGATAAAGGCGGTCTTCATGGAGCTGGGGTTGAGTTGGGCTATAAGACGCACGTTTGACTGTGAAGAGATAGAAGCCTGACTGGTGCTGGTGTTTGAATGCGTCGGTTAAAGTGCGAAACTCCTGCCCGTCGCCTCTATAAATTTATTTTGTATCCAAAACGTTCTTTGGAGTTTATGACATAAATTGATGGTTTGGGGTGTTGCGATCTGCTGTTTGTACTGTATCAAGCCAACCCGAGAAGGTTTGTTGCTGGCTGGATAGATATCAGACCTGTCGCATTCTCATCTAGTTCAGCCAAGGACCAGTGATATCATCCCTCCTATCAATCCACAGAGCACTCTCAGAGCAGTTTCGTCCTTCACAGTCGAGTGGTTACAGCCGCCCACAGTACTCTGTCTCTCATCTGAGTCTAGTGGTCCAGTACTTGGGCAGTTCCAGATGACGCTGAGGAAGTGAGATCATCTTCAAGTCAAGTGCGATCCGAATCGACCGCCTGGTATCACCAGTCGTTACATTGGTTCTTTTTAGCTCTCAAGACCTCTCTTCTGCATTTCCCAGATGAGACTTGTGGCCAGATCCACCACAAATGAACGAGTGCCCGAGCCACAACTGCATGGGTGCATAGTGGAACGCAATTTAGTACAGGGGATGAATCTGATGCGATGCCTGTGGCTGTCGGTTAACACCATGAAGTTTGCCCCAAGGGCGTGGACGGATCTGAGACGTGTGAGAATGCTCGTCTGATCAGACGTGTCAATTTAGTGCACCATTTATACCGGGATATGGATTTGCACAAGTATGTAGCAAACGACTAACACACAAGCGCACAGCATTGCGAGTATCAATTCCCAGAGGTCCCATTTGACACGCAAAGCTCAAGCTGCAGTGACAACTGATCAGGGCGCGATGGTGCAAGAGCGAATGCGGAGCTCTTCATGGCTGCTGACCAAAGCTGCCAAGGCCGCACATGCGCTCGGATGTGTTGGGGTCTCAGCATTAAGATGAGCAGCAGGTTTGTCCCTGAGCTGCGACTCTCTCTCTGAAGCGCTCTGGCTCAGTCGATCGCTATTAAACAGTGCGCAGGCCTGCCTCGAGTTCGTCCAGCAGCACGCACAGCAGGGTGACGTAGCGTCCGTCATAGCCGCCATCGACCAGTTCGCCGCCAACCACATGATGATGATCGTTGGGCTGCACAAAGGAGCTGTCGTGGAGGCCGAGATCCACAAGAAGCGGCCGCTTGTCATGGTCGAGGCCGGCGGGTACATCGGTTACAGCGCGATCCGGTTCGCAGCGCTCCAGCGACAGCTCGCAGGCAACCAGAGCTCGCACTACTACTCGTTCGAGATCTCGACCGAGTTCGCGACCACAATGCGACAGGTAGGCTGGCTCTTGGGCAAAAGCTTGTTCATTATAGTATCAGCTCTGGGCTTTGGACTCTAGATGGTGGCTTTCGCTGGGCTATCGGACCAGATCACTGTAGTCGTCGGCGCCTTCCACTAGATACTGGAGACGACTCTGAAGTGCAAGAACGTTGATGTACGTGGCTCTCGATGGCTGCTGCTCACGCTCTGGCTCGCTCATGGCCTTCTCTGTCTAGATCTACTTCATGGACCACGACCACGCGCGCTATCTACGCGACTGCAAGCTCATTATCAACAGCGGCACGCTGCAGTCCGGCTCACTGCTGATCGCAGACAACGTGGTCTTCCCCGGTGCACCGGGCTACTTGGACTACGTCGAGAGCAGTCCGCAGTTCACAGCCACGCGCCACAGCGTCCATGGCGACGGCCGTCTGGCGCTAGACGACGCCGTGTCCGTGGCCATGTACCTGGGCTGGTAACAAACGCCTCAGTCGAAGTAAAGCAGTGGAATCTACGTGAACTAGCAATCAACCGTCTACACAGCTCTCTACGCGCGTTGTCGCTTCTTGGGCGGCCCCGCGGCGGCCTTGGGGTCGGCCTTACGCTTCTCGTCCGTGGTCTCGGCCTCTTCTACTTCGCCTTCCGCCAGCAGATCCATCTTGAGCTCCTGGCGACTGCCGAACGTGAGCGCCACGTACACTTTGACGCGGATCTTGTCGAACACCTGCAGCTTTCGGTTCCTTTGCTGGCACAGCGTCAGCGTGTGCTGCTCGGCGTCGAAGCGGATCACGCTCGGGTCGTCCTGGTCCGCCTTGTCGCAGAGGAAGATCATGCCCTCGATGCCAAAGCGCGGCAGCAGCACGCCCACGCCGTTGTTCTTGACCTTGGTGATCACAGCGTCCGTCGTGGTCGGGAACTGCTGGAAGTACAGCAGCGTGTGCAGACTCACAGACGCGCGGCCGGCCAGCTGGGCGGCGTGATGGCGCCGGTTGAGCTGCTCGCTGATCTCGTGCAGATGCGACTTGTTCTCGAGATAACTCGGCAGCGGCGTTACGCCGATGGCGGCAGCGAGCAGGCGGTGCACCACCACATCGGCATAGCGTCGAATGGGCGACGTGAAGTGCGTGTAGATCGGTGCAGCCAGACCGTAGTGATGGAACTCCTTGGGCGTGACCTCGCCTGAGCTGAAGTAGCTGGCCGGCATCATGCAGCGCGTGCACAGGATGCGCAACATCTTGTTGAAGTGCTGGTTGGCCTGCTTGTTGGCCTGCACCGAGTCCAGCGAGTCCTGCAGCTGCTTGGACGTGTCCACCTTGAGATCCACGCCCACAGCCTTGGCTTGGCTGCACAGCAGATCGAACTGGCGCTTGGACGGCGCTGGATGGCGACGCAGCATGGAGAACGTAGGGAAGTGGCGCACGATCTTCTTGGCCACTGTGATGTTGGCCAGCAGCATGAACTCCTCCACCAGCGCGTTCGTGTCGCGCAGTGCGTACATCTGCACGTCCAGCGGGTTCTGCGTCTCTGTGTCTAGCACAAAACGCACCTCTGGCGAAGCCAGCGTGAGCGCTCCGGCGTCGATCCGCTTGGCACGCAGCCTCGTGGCGATGGCGTGCAGCGTCTTGACGCCATTGCCAATGGTCTGGTTCCGGGCTTCCTGCTTGCTCTTGGTGGGCTTGGTGGCCAGCGCGCCCTGACCCAGCACGCCGCCCACTTCGGCGTCATCCAGATACTCCTGAGCACGCTGGTACGATAGCGCACCTATGGAGTGGATGATGCTTTTGCAGAACGACACGTCCACGATCTCCACCTCCTTCTGGCCCACAAGCTTGACTTCCCATAGCACGCTAAAGGCGAAGTGGTCCTCCGTGTCCGTTAGCGAGCAGAGCTTGGTGGTCAGCAGCCCCGGCAGCATGTCCAGACGCCGGTCCACGAGGTACGTGGACGTGCCTCGGTCTGCTGCTTCTTCGTCGAGTGCGCAGCCTGGCGCTACGAAGTGCGTGACGTCGGCAATGTGGACACCGATCTGCAGATTGCCGTTCGGCAGCAGACACGCGTGCAGCGCGTCATCGATGTCCTTGCAATTGGGCGGATCGATGCTCATGACCGGCAGGTGACGCAGATCCTGGCGGCCGGTCGAGTTCTCGGGCGTGATCTTCCAGTCTTCGGGCGGCAGACAGCGCATGACCTCGTCACTGAACTGGCCGCACGGGATATCGTGCTCGATCAGCAGCACGTTGGTCTCCGTCTCCTTGTCGCCGATCTTGCCAAGCGTCTTGACGTAGTGGCCCAGAGGGAACTTGCTGTCGGCCGGCCACGAGTCGATGGCCACGAGCAGCCGCTTGTCCATGAGCGTGTCCTGCTGCCGCGTCTGGATCTTGATCTTGGGCACCTTGCGATCCACCGGCACCACGAGGCAGTGGCCCGAGGCCGAACTCACGGCGCCCGCTGTGCGTGGAGGCTCCAGCGAGCCGCAATATTTGCGCCAGTTGCGCTGGATGATGCCGACCACGCGGCCTGTGGGCTTGAGACTCAGACTGAGGTCGCTCTGCAGCAGCGCGGCCTGCTCCAGAGGGATCGTGGGCTCGGCCACGCCGGCCTGCAAAGGTCGATCTTCCTCCTGCGCCGCGTCGTCTTCAAGCTCCTCGGCCACAGCGCTGCCGTGGGCCGCGAACGAGTCCGACGGCTTCTTCCACTGGGTCTTGGGCAGCAGCTGGATGGCTACCACGTCGCCGTCGATCGCGCGATTGATGTTCTCTCGGCCCTGGATGAGCACGGGCACCTTGACGTCGCCCACGCCGTGGATGAGCACGTTGCACTCGAGCCAATGGTCGCGGTTGCAGCGGATCACGCCCTGGAAGAAGCGCTTGTTCTTGATGCCCGAGAGCAGCTCGGACGACTTAAGATGCTCCGGATACAGTGTCTTGCGCTTGCTGCTGGCAGACGACGCAGCGCCGCCTTCGTTCGTCTCCGTCGCGGTCGTGGACATGAGATCGCGCAGCTCCGGACACTCGAGCTCCAGCGGCTTGATGAACTCGGCGATGGTCGTGCCGTCGGTCACGCCGTGCTTCTGGGCCTGGGTCAGGTCCTCTGCGTTGTTGGCTACGAATAGCACTCTGACGTTGCGGCGCTTGAGCTCCAGCAGGTGCGACGTGTACCACTGCCAGGCCACAGCCACGGCGCGGCGGTTGCGGTCCTCGTCGCTCTCGACGACGTCGTCCTCGCTGCTTGGATGCTCGCTGAGCAGCTTGCGCTTCTTCTGCACGTAGCTCACGCGGTGGTGCTCGTTCGCGAACACGATGAAGCGGCGGTCGGCGTTCGTGAGCAGCGCACGCAGGCGGTTGTACACGCCCAAGTCCTGACGCTTGACGTGCTCCCAGACCGTCTCGAGGATGATCACGTCGGCGAAGATCTCGTGCGTCAGCTTCTTCTTGCGCGTGGAGAACTCCAACAGGTCCATCTGGTGCTGCACCAGCTCCATGGACGGCAGCAGGTACATGTCACCATACGGCCGCGCAGACAGCAGCGTCGGAGGCAGCGCCGCCTCGCTGCTGGTGACGGCCTCTGTGGACGCGCACAGAGAGCAGCCGGGCAGAAAGCAGCTCAGATCGTCACGCAGATATCGCTCGCGTACCGTGCGGATGATGCGGCCGCGCTTGGTGGCAAAGTTCTTCTCATCCACGCACCACAGTAGCGGCGCTTCAGTCGCCATGCTGTCTGCCAATGGTTATGACTGCGATGACCAGGCCAATGTAGGACACGAGAAGCTAGATTAGGACATTGTGTTCTTAGTTTAGGATGATAAATTCGTTTAGAGAGGGACTTCAGGAATTGGAGATGGAGGCGACGAGAGGCAGGAGACGGCAGAGGGCCGCGATTGCTGGCGTGGTTTCGCAGAAGGAGCTGGTAGATTGGGTAGAAGATAAAAGTGCAGATCAAGAGCAAGAGATTGATGTGCTGCAAGTGCAGAACGGAGCGCTGTTGTGCTCGCTATTGCGCAGCCAAGCCAGCATTCCGGCAAACGCAGCCATAGCATGGGAGGCGACACGCGACCACGACACCAATTGGGCTTTGTTCCTGGAACAAGCCAGAGCTCTTGCTTGGCAAAGAGAAGGAAACGACTGCCAAGAGACTCTGCAGCGCATTGAGACAGCCGTACAGGTGCGTGGTAGAGCATCATGACTCACGCGACTGACGTCTCACATCGTTCTCTGTGTGTAGAGAAGATCCAAGACGGATCTGGAGACGCTGTTCCAGTTCGTGAGGGACTGCTCTACTACTGATTCGGCTGCCAGCAGCATCCTCTCGCCCACCAAGGCGTCTGGCATCCCTCGACTCGTGAACAAGCGCAGTGGGATCGTCCAGCCCTCCAAGTTCTCTCGGATCCCTCGTCCGCAGGCTCAGCCTTCGCTCTCACTGAGTCAAGAGGACCCCGATCTATCGAACCCCATGGCCGACAGCCTCAATAGCGATCTCAATACGACTCCATCCAAGCTGGCGAAGTTCCGAGACCGAGTGTGGGCCAAGCGGCCTCGAGACCCATTCGACAGCGTGACGGCCGCTCTGCTCACACCCAAGCGCAGACGCACGCTCTTTGGGGATGATTCGGCTGCCGCTCGTGAACAGAACAGCGAGAGAGCGAGAGAGAGTGAAGTAGTGGCGACGAACGTCTTCGATCGCCAGGCTGAGGCTGTCGTTGCGACGACGTCCCAAGTGAGCGAGGACGATCTTGGACACGAAGAACTGGCGCTGCGCAGACAGCAGGAAGTCGACGTGGCCAATCGACTGCGACAGGAGCTGGTCCGCGATAATGCACGCATGCGACTCAAGTGCGACAGTCTGCGCGATGATATCGACTATTACTACACGCTGCTGGCCAAGATGGAGCAGATGGCAGTGGCCTTGAGAGAAGACGGCGCACATTCAGAATTGGCTGCCGGTATCCTTGCCATCATTAGTGCTCCCAAAGTTCTGCTGACAGAAGCCGTAGAGAGCAGCAGCAACACTATCGGATGATAAAGTCTAAATGATTTGGACTCGCTACTCAAAAACAAGCCAAGTCCGATCTGTATTGCTGCTTCTCGAGTGGCTGGCTACCTGGGCTGATGGAAGCTTCTTGGCCTATTGGGGATGACTTGCTAGCGTTGGAATCCCGTGAAATGGTGAGTGGAAGCCATTTCCAAAGTTTAGTAGCGAAATGGAAACGATTTGCTGTAGTGGTCACACATTCAATCCTTGTCGAACGCGGTACTTTAAGTGGCTGGCTGTATTTACCACTTCAATAGATTTCTACAGCCAGCGTAAGCAGAACTAAACGTTAATCCATACGACATTCGATCCGTTGCCAGCGTATCTGCCACGTCGCAGCTGAGAATACAAACCTGCATGATCGAAAGTCAGTAACAGTGTCACGGCTAGAACTGGACTGTTGCATGGCCTCCCAACTATAAATGTCGTTGGGACGACAACGGACAAAACACGAAGCGATGCCAGAACCACCAACCTCAAGTGACGACGACGGTATCAAGATAATAGGTGCGAACGGCATTTGCATGGCACTCAACGGGTATTGCAAGTGAGATAGTTATTGTATTTACCACTTGGGCCAGTACTATCAGTGCTTGCCTTCGGTTCTTGGAGACGGCGAGCTCTGTTGTCAAAAAGATTGCACAAAACTTGTCAATCCTGCCATAAGAAAGACTCGAACTACCATCGCTTTCCAAACGACGACAATTAAACTAGGTGGTTCAAACGGTACGACGAGGTGCACGGCCCTCAATGCATTTTGCGAAGAGAATGTCGAATGCATCGGTCACTCGGATTCAACTGCCAATCCCACCGGCCACGGCGAGCTCTGTGGCCACAACGACAAGAACGACAGCAGGAACGTTGTCTTAGCTCTACGAAGCATGTTCGAATGGTCAGACTTAACAGAAAGGACGGCTGGCATTTACTCCGCTGAGCGGCCATCTAGATGGATACATTTGTGTTC
Source organism: Elongisporangium prolatum (assembly GCA_023335875.1). NCBI lineage: Eukaryota > Oomycota > Peronosporomycetes > Pythiales > Pythiaceae > Elongisporangium > Elongisporangium prolatum. The sequence continues at coordinate 294 of JAADVW010000063.1, read as the reverse complement.
AAAGCATTTCAGTCTAAGCAATACAAATTAGGTATTACGGCTTTATTTCCATTCTGACAACAACAAATATTTCTCATAGACAATGCGATGTATTAATCTCTTCAGGTCACACTAAGATGCAAAATATATCTGCTCAAAATGTGCCAGCTGACTACAACGACGTCTGCGACGTAGCCTACTTGCAGCGGAAGTCGGTGCCCTGCTGCTGGCAAGTCTGGCCCGAAGGACAGTAATCGTACTTCCACACGTTCGTACCATCGTTCTGACCGCACAACTCGCCCTGACCAAGCGTGT
>JAADVW010000629.1:0-19830 GCA_023335875.1 Elongisporangium prolatum | reverse complement strand
AGCCATGTCGTCGGCAGTATACAAATCTCAAGAATGTGATGATTGCGGCTTCGTTGTCTCATGTTGCCCGATTAGCAAGAAGATGCTCAGATTCCGGTGAGATCAACGTCGACGTGCAATTGGCGTCTGAAGATTCAACCAACGAAGCATTTGCGTGTAATTATTATTAGTTCAGAAGCTGCGTTTGTTATGCTTGTGGATCGTGGTAATATCCCGAAATCACGAGGCAATACCAAAGCCAGTTAACGCCCAAACAGTTGCTTTATCTCCAGGAGTATTGCGGATATCAAGAGATCGATTCTGTTGTGTGACGCCGACTATTGATTGGTACAGACAGCAGAAGTTGAAGGTGCGCCCAAAACCGTACGCGATGGTCACTGTACAAAGCGAAACAGCAATAGGTTCCTCACTGATAATACACCCCGCACCAAGTTCTTATGAATTCACACGTTTTGCAGCGGATGGCGCTTCGTGCTGGTCAGATTTGTCGCCAAGTGCGCGGTCATGTGGAGCTTGTTGATGCAGTCGATGAAATGGCTGAAGCGGCTGACAGGAAGAAAGCGCAGCAGATGGTGGGCGATATTGAACGTCAAGTGGCTGACGCTGTGAATGCCGAAGCAGCGAAATCTATTGTTCAGGCAGTTCGTCATTTTTTCGATGAGCAAATCAATGCGAAGGCGTTTGTACGTACAGTCAAGCGGGTGCTCCAGGAACAAGATCCATCGTTTCTGGCTGCGCTTTGGGTCAAATTATACGAAATGTTCGCGCTTGTTGACGGTCTTGCGCGTGAAGAACTTGAACGTGCAGTGAACTCACCGGTGTTTGCTCCCAACTGGACTATCATTGGCGTCCAAAAGTGTGGAACAACGTCTATGTATGAAAACGTGAGCCAACATCCATCCGCAATGAAGGGCGCGCGACGAGAACCGAATTTCTTTGATTGGATGCGGAATGCCGCTCTGAAGCATGAGTTGTCTGTCGAAGAACGTGCTACTTACGAGCGCGTGCTCAAGGCGTACCTAGAAATGAAGAATACTGGAGCTGATAGTGGGCGTGAAGGCAGCTCGGTGCATGACGTGAGGTAAGCAAAGTATGAGTGCTTGATCATGAACTCTAGTTAACAGATTTTCTTGTTCAGAATTAAAAATCTTTGCTCGTTGCAATGTGCAAATCCTGAACAACTTCGAACACCAATTCAGATTGAGAATCTACGCCGAGCTATCTTTTGTACAGCCTGCTCATCGCCAAGCGGATGAAAACGGTGAGTGTGCTCTAGCAGATAACTGATTATGGAGACGCTAACATGTATAACTTCCGCAGCTCTACCCCGATATGGAGCTGATTGTGATGTTACGCGATCCGGTGAAGCGCGCATACTCGCACTAGCGCCGACACGAGTGGATCTCCGTCACAGCTGAAAATGAGACGGGCAGTACAAGGTAAAACGTTTGAGCAAGTCGTAGAAGAAGATCTAACTCGTCTTCAGGAAGCCCACGTCATGGCGAGTGCCCGCTTGGACGGTGATTTGGCGAATAAGTTCCAAGCCTATGCAGACGCGCTCCCTCAGGACCATGGTACACACTCGTATGTAGGCCGAGGGTTGTACGCGATGCAGATCGCGTTGTGGCTTCGCGTTTTCCCACGCGACTCGTCACTGATTGTGGACCTTGATGACATGAAAACGTCGGAGGGCACGCAGCAGGAAGTGGCCCGCGCGTGTTTGATTTCTTCGAGCTGGACCCGCACAAGGTGCCAGATACTGAACGCAAGAATACTCGAGCGTACGAAAAGATTGACCCGCGATGAGTAGCGTCTGCGTGAGTTCTATGGGCCGTACAACGAGCAGCTCTTCGAACTATTGGGTCGACGATTCAAGTGGTGAATGAGGAGAGTCAAGGCTAGATGCTTGTCGATGCTTATAGACATATACCACTTGCATTTAGCATAACTTGGTTGGTTCGTTTTATTCATCTAAAACGCTATGGCAGATCTAACGGGCTGGAGATTGGGCTCTGGACCTACGGCACATGCTCGACCAATTTCAAAGCATCAGTATCAGCCAAGCTCATCAAGCCTCACCATCCAGTTGGACAGAACCACGTGTCCGTCTCACGGTATTTTTTTTTGCTTGTGCGAGTCGACGACATTGCGCATGGCTGCTGTCTCCACTGTCGAAGAGGCGACAGCTCTGCGTCGGACTGCGCCAATACGCGTCATCATAAATGTGATCCGCTTAAGTTGTAGCTTTCGCTCCTCCTGCAAGCACCAGCAAGCGTCAAATCTCGCCCGTCGTGCGACTTCGTGCATCGCGCATAATTGTCGCTCCCATGCCGAGTGTAAGCCATCACACAGGATGCTTGTGATCCAAGATTGAACAAGTGAATTCTTGAGCACGCAGGAACAGCGCGAAGACGACGGCATGTGGAAGCTACAATAGTATATCGCTCTAAACAGAGAAAGTAGATCGTGATCTGTGTAGTCGTATCAGCAGTTGCGGTCTCAGTAAGCTGAAAATGGAGAAAGCCAAGTATTTGCACTGGAATTCGTCATTCAAATAAATATACAATGCTCTCTAAACGGATACTACATGATCAACGACAGACAAACGACCACACATCACAAGCTAAAAGACGCGATCGATACACCAAGCGACAAGATCCATGGCAAATCTCTGCGCTCCATCGCCATGAGAACAGCTCGGTGGCTAGATTTCGCACCGTGATGAGGGCACTACTAACAGACCACCGAGTATTCGCCAAGAACAACGAAGGCGTCGAAGTAGCCACGACCGGCGCGCGCGCACGACTGCAACTCCGTGATGAGGGAGCACAGCTGACAATGCGCGGCGTCAGCGTGGAGCCGTGATGAGGGCAACACGCGACGCGAGCCGGTCGCTGGATTTGCACTTGGCGTAGCTAAAGATCTTGGCTGGACGTGTGTGGACAACTTTCCTGGACGGTTGCGCTTTCGGGTCTATCGAGTCGGGTGAGCGTGCGCAACGGACTAGCGCAGATCGCTAATGCAGAGCATGGGACCCATATCCGCGTCGTCGTTGGAATTCTGTGAGTCGGTCGTAGAGGCATCCGAAGCGTCACGGACTGCACTCCGGCAAGCTTCGTCATTCTCTTGATGCGCTTCATTTCCGCTGAACTCGCGCGCAAGGAAGAACTCCGTCGCCATGCCAGTCATTGATGCATGCGAACGTTCAAAAACATCCGATGTGTCCAAAACAGCAGCGGAGTCCTGCTTGGCGCTGACGAATGAACTGGAGGCAACGCTGGTGGTCGAACTGCCGGCACTAGAGTACAAGCTGGACCCGCTGGAGCACGAACTTCCGGAAGCGACGCTGGTGTATGAGCTTGAGCGAAAACTGTCTTGAGCACCAAACACTCGGACGCGGCAGGGCTGGCCTTGCTTGCGTAGCTTGAATGGAGATCGAGGCATGCGGTCAGTGGTCGTGTCCAGGTTGTCCCTCAAGGCAGCGAACGAGTCGGATAAAGCCTGCATGTCGGTATGGAAAGCGGCCACCTGCGCCTTGACGCGATCTTCCCAGCACTGCATCTTGGTCAAGACGTTCGTAGCAGCTTGTCATGAACGCTGAAGACCGCGTTCTCAAGCGTCATGATGCTGTCCGCAACGACGCCGAGTTGGTGGCGGCAGTCGCACTTGCTCGCTGCTTGCGCTTCGGTCAACTTCTCGACTTGCTGCTGCAGCGCAAAGACCATCTCTTCGAGTCGACTGACCTTGTTCGCATCGGCAGCGCTTTGATCTTGATCCGGAGCCGGCGCTTGAGGTTCATCCATCGTTGGCGCTTGATCCAACACTGGCGCTTCAGATTCATCCGTCGCAGGCACTTCATCCAGCACTGGAGCTTCAGTTTCATCCACCGTTGGTGCTTGAGGTTGAACATGAGCAGGTTCCACAGGCGCTCGTGGAGCGGCCGAAACGCGACGAGCCGGCGCAGCGGATCGAGGAGATGCTCGCGGCGTTGGGCTCGCGGGCGAAGACTGCGCAGAGGCCAATACCATCTTGATCGCCTTCATAGTGTGAGCGCGTCGCTCTGCGATCGTCATGCGCTCGCCGACGGTGGTGGCGGCAGTCGAGCGTACGCTGGCGCTTCGTCCAGAGGAGCGACGACGGGAGGCGGCAGGCGCAGAACGAGTAGCGTTCATCTTGAGATCTTGAGTGAGCAGCTCCGGAAACAGAGGAAGCTGCTCAGTCAAGTGCCATCACGGAGCCATACTGGAGACGACTGCGACAGGGAGCGGGTTGTGAAATGGCTAGAAAGTCCCTTGTCCCCTCCACTTGAGTGGAAGGGGTAGGAGAAGCGGAGCACGTTTGACTTTTTGGTAGTGGATCCACCTTTTTGCTGGATATACCTACCCTGTATGATGGATCTCTCTAATTTGCTCAGTTTTACTTTCCTGGTGTAACAAAGAAAATAGTGTTTTCAACACTAATTTGTCGCTCGTGTGCATGTGATGTAGTCCACGCTAATGATTGAGAACGTGGTTTGAGAAGTTAGACCCGCCTCTCCATCTTTTCTTGGACTGAATTGATGGCCATGCATGCATGCCTATTAATTGTAGCAGAGTATGGTGTACCCCAAAGGATGTGGAAATTAGCCATTTTCTTGGGGCAGCCATACAGTTTGGTGCATCGCACCCATTTATATGAACACTTTGGCGACGTTGAGCAAATTTAAGAGCACTACAGTGGGCTCAAAGTTCCCGTTTCAGATCAAACGAAGACACGAATGCAGAGCGCATTACATCTTGCTCCAAGCATGCGCTGGAATCCTCGTTTGTGAAGGAGGGAAGATTGTTAGCTCGAAATCCACTGTGGATGGTATTTTTTGCGCCTGAATCAGATTCGCGCGGAAATCAGGAAACGACGGAACAGTCGCGGGTACAGATGATGCCAAAATAGGGTGCGATTGAATTAGATTAACTATACGGCATTTGACCTATGGAGGATATCAAAACAAGGTAGGATGTATTAATGCGCATTGTTTTTGTCGCAGTGATCCAGCTTCATCTGTCCGGATACGTATCCTTCGTCAATGAATACCCTTTTACAAATGATTCAACACATATCATGTTGTGTGTTGTGTTATATCCCACCAAAGTGGTCATCTGTATGATCGACCTGTATCATTTTATACTCGAATGCGTAACAATCGTGGGATTTGTGTGGCCATATTCCATTCAGCAATTCGCCGGATAGAGTAGAAAGCCGCGAGAGACGATGGCGGTGGAGGATCTGCTCGAGACGCTGGCGGACTACGTGCTACCAGGGGCCGGTACGCTGGTGGCGCAGGCGTTGACTGTCGCCTACGACTTGTGTGGCGGCCTGGAGGAGTGCCGTGATGTGTGTCTGCACGTGAACGAGCGCTTCGGTGAGCTCTGGGCCAACATGAAGCGCATGGAGGAGGAAGGCTCGCTGCCCAAAAGCCAGACGCTGCCCAAGTTCAGCAAGACGCTGGACGGGTTCATGGACTTCTTGAAGAAGCACCAGAAGAAGAACATCCTCAAGCGGCTCGTGAGCAACCGATCCATCATGGACGAAGTGGCGCAGTTCCACGAGGACATTGATCTGCTGTTCAAGCTGCTGAGTCTCGACCACATGGCCGAGATGTCGCAATGGCGTCAGAAAAATGAGCGCGACTGGGAGCTCCAGCAGCAGCAGATGCAGGAGATGCTCAAGAACCAGCGCACGCTCATGGCGGTCATTGGCGACGGCGACCTTATCGAGTCGCTCGCGCTTATCAAGTACGAGATGAAGTACAACCGCGAGAAGAACAAGTCCACGCAGTTGCAGATGATGGAGTCGACGTTCCACAAGGTCGTGCGTCGGTCCAAAGCCAAGGTGCCGTCTGTGCCCGAGTGGTTCATCCCGCCCAACGACGTGCATCTAAGCTCCACGACTGTGCAAGACGCCACAGTGGAGACCGGATCCTACGGCAATATCAAGCGCGTGGTGTGGAATGGAGCGGAAGTCGTCATCAAGGAGCTACTCGTGAGCGACGAAAAGTCGCAAGAGTCGTTCTTGAAAGAGGCGGGTACGTGGATCAAGCTCTTCCATCCGCATGTGCTCAAGCTCTACGGCGCCTGCCACGTGACCAAGCCGCCGTACTTTGTGTGTGAAGAAGGCGTGAATGGCAGCTTCACCAAGTTCTTCGCCAATGGCGCGAACCGCAAGTTGTTCTGGAAGTACTTTGTGGAAGCCGCGGCTGGTCTGCTTTTCCTTGAGACCAAGAAGATGGTGCATGGCAACCTCAAGTGCAACAATATCCTGGTCGGTGAGGACGGCAAAGCCAAGATCTCGGACTTTGGCTTCGCATTTATTCGAAGCGAGTCCAAGGCCTTAAGCAAGAAGGCGCAGTCCGATGCTGTGCGCTGGAAGGCACCCGAATGCCTGCTCGGCGAAGTGGAGAACCCTGGCTTCCCGTCTGACGTATTCTCCTTTGGCATGTGCATCATTGAGGCCTGGACAGGGGATTTGCCATGGGGCAAAGATGCCAAGGAAGAAGATATCGCCGCTGCAGCGTACGATGGACGGATTCCTCCGCAGCCTGAGGGCATGAGCGAGCGCGCCTGGAAGCTTGTCCAAAAGATGTGTCATGCAGTCCCGGCTCGCCGTCCGACTCTGACGGAGATCCGAGAGGAACTGGAGGAGCTCATGAAGACGGAGACGATCACTTCATCGTCCCAGATTGACCGACCCTGTGAAAATTGCGGCTCGATTTTGGCTCCTGCTGATAACTATTGCGCTTTGTGCGGCAAAAAGGTCGAGACACAGGAATCAGTTCGACATGATAACCAGGGCGTGACTGTCTTGGGCGACAAGTTGGAGCACCTTTCTCAACTGTGCGAAGAAACCCAAGAGAACCAGCTCATCTGCCACCACGTGCGCTCCCGTCTCGAAGCAGTCTGGAAGCAACTCAAGACTCTCGACAAGCAGGACGACCTACCGGAAAACGACGTTATTGCCAAGTCGCTCGCGCTCGCTGAAAAGTTCCGTGTGTTCTTGGACGAGCTATGCGCGACTCAGAACCTGGTTGTGCTGCTTGTGAGTCAGCGCAAAGTGCTGGCGAGTCTTGAGCAGTTCCACGTGGAAATCGATGGGCTTATAGAGCTGCTCAATTTCGCTGAAGTTGAAAGTTGGCGAGCCCAGTGGGTTGATCAATGCCATTCGGCCGAGAAGCACTTGACGCATCGTCTGCAAAGCCTTGATCATCTGATGGACGACATTCCGGACCTGGAAGATGCGCTCTCGACACTCTCGATCGAAATCGAACAGTGTGCGAGAAGTGAGAACTCGACGGCTCACTTGAAGCTGCTGAGATTAACGCATCACCATCTCGTCTCGCAGCAAAAGCTGCTCTTAGAGCCCGAGCCAGATCGAACGCGCAGGATCATGGTGACACTGATCAAGGCCACCGACCTCGCGGCTGCTGATAAATGGAAGGGCACGAGCGATCCGTACGTGATCTTCCGAGTCGGCGACGAGAAGTATCAGAGCTCGATGATTGTACGCACTCTGGATCCAGAGTGGAAACCAGTGGAAACCTTTGAGTTCGATGTCGACGCTGGCGAGCCATTGCCTCTGGACGTGGAAGTGTGGGACCATGATACTTGGGTCACCCACGATATGATCGGCACTGTGTCCATTCCGCTGGCTCCAGTGCTCGCACTCGGTGGACCTTCGGATTCTGTCGCGTACCCACTGAAGGTTCCTAGCACTTTTGAGCACCAGAACCGCAAGAGTCGACTGTTCCTCTTGATTGAAGTCATTTGAAAGTGAGACATTTCGTGTTAAAGAGTTTGCTGTTACCGGTACTGTACCATTGCTTTTTTCCCAGAAGGAGTGCACGTTTTGTCACCTTGTTTTTCCTTGCAAACTCCATTCCTTGTTCGGCAAACATGATACGTATGCGCATGCTTCTCATACTACTCGCAATGCAGCTTATGGACTGTGAGTGATTGATTGCATGACATTGGATGATGACTGACTTCAGTCAATGCCATGATGATCGCCATCGCTTCATCTCATAGCTTGATTGCTCTGTCTGCTCAGTGACTGCAGCAGTTTGATACTGCTCATCCCCCCACCTAATAGTACTGACGTCTGGGCAACCGTACCCCCCAGGGTTACACTTTGTTCTGAATCCCAACTCGGATCGATTGATCGGGCGCCTGGACCAGCGGACGGAGTGAAAGCGTCGCCTCGCGCACTGGCCCAGCGACATCATGGAGCAGAGACAGCGAGAGCTATATGAGCGTATGCTGAGTCGAGTCGAGCGTGCACGCACGCAGCTTCGCGCGGCGCCCTCAGCTGCTCGCACTGGCCTTGAAGAGAGAGTTTCAGACGCAGTCACGGCCTATGAAGCCTTTCTGAAGCTGTATGCTCAAGATAAGAAGCTGGCACTGGACCGAAATCTTAATCTGCATCTGCTTGATGAGATCGAGCGTTTGCATATCGCTCTGGATTTGACAATGACTGAGACACAGCTACCTAACGATCGTTGGAAGCAAGAACTTGCCATCATTCGGCTCATGGAACAGATCTACATGCTGCTCCAGCGCATGCAGGAGAAACGACTGCTCTGTGATTATCTACTGCGTCGAGTAGATCGTGTGCTGAAGCTAACTGCTGAAAATGAAGGCCACACAGAAGCCCAGATAATGATCAAGTCCGCACTTGAGAAGCTGTTGGGCTTCCTGACGCCATACACTGAGAGCAAGAAGACGCCGTTGGATCGGATCGCAAAGGACCAACAAGTTGCTGATGAAATCGAGCTCGTGCACTGCAGTCTGGACGAAGTGCTCGTGAAAATGGGTCGTTATAATGCCGCAGAGAGCAAGCAATGGGTTGAAGAAATGCAGGCGCTACGTATAGCAGAACAGAACGAGCTCATCCAGCAACTCGACACCATGGCATTGACTGAAGCCAATGGTGACGCTATAACGGCATTGCTGGCCGTATTCAAGATTGAACTGCTCAAGAACCGCCAGAGCCACATCCAGAGCGATCTGGATTTCATGGCCAAGGTCTACTTTCGTCTCTATCGCTCAAACAGGAATCTGAAATCCAGTGTTCCCCCGTGGTTTATCGATCGTGCGGATATGATCATCAACTACAATGAAGTTATTGACGAGTGGCAATCTATACGGATATTGCATGGCTTTTGGGGCCAAGGGACGCGTGTAGCCATCGTGGCGATGACACTCGGCAGTGAACGAGAGCGAAGCGATATGGTCAACGTCGTTGAAGTCTGGTTCACGCTGAACCATCCGCATGTTCTCAAGCTCTTTGGCGCTTGCAACACAGGCGACCCTGTGCTATTTGTGTGCGAGCACATTATGGACTGCAGTGTGAGTCAGTATCTGGCCCAGCCAGCGAACAAGGACAAGTTCTGGCGTGTGATCTACGAAGCTGCTTTGGCGTTGTTCTACATGCACTCGCAACGCACAGTGCATGGATGTCTACAGGGGCGTCAAATCCGCATGGGTGCGGATGGAAAGACCAAACTATGCAACTTCAGCTCGAGCTTTTTGTGTCGAGTGTCTGCACCACTGAGCCCACGAGCCAAATCGGACGCTGTTCGCTGGATGGCACCGGAGTGCCTTAGCGGCGACGACGGAGGCAATCCGCTGTTCGCATCAGACGTCTATGCGTTGGGCATGTGCATCATTGAGCTGGCGTCGAAGGATGTGCCGTGGGGGGCACATGCAAGTGATGATGACATATTGAACGCAGTCGTGCAGGACCAAAGAATACCAGACCGTCCTCCACTACTGGATGATGCAGCATGGAAGCTTGTGGCGCGGATGTGCGCGTTCGATCACACAGAAAGACCGAGGTTGGCAGCGGTCACGGACGCTTTGGGGGAATTTGTACGCACAGAAACTGCTGCAAAGCTGCCGCAGAAGAAATTCTGCACCAATTGCGGCACTCAGTTGGAATCAACTGCCAATTTCTGCGCTCAGTGCGGCACACGTCAGAACACATGAACAGCCTGCAACACCCGAATCGTTGCATTTCGATCACAGCTACCAGATTGACCTGCGTTGCAATTTGCGCTGACCAATTACCCGATAGATTTGACCTGGCGCAACTGTGTGAATCAGTCGCATCTGGAGATTGGCTGGTGACGCGTACGCCTCGCATTTCCAATATTCACCACCACACAGTGGCATTCATACTACGTGGTAGTATTTAGCAAGTGCTGTAGCTCTTGTAGCACCACCACTTGCCATCATTTCATCCTGAGTCCAGACGCAGCCATTCATAGCAGTTCGCATTTCATTTGCTTTATAAATTATATAATTCCGTAAACCTCCACACCTTTTGCAATGACTGAACGCAAAAAAAACTCATTTAGGTTGACACATAAAGGACGATCAATACTGGAGATCTTGAATTGACGCGCAACTCGTTTAAGTTGACACAATTAGACTGTATGCATTCACTAAAGTACGGTCCCATAGGTTGTGGATCTCAAATCAGTTCCTCCCTTTGCTCACATGGTGGCGCTGTCGTCTCTCGAGGTCGATGACGGCCAGACCTTGGCCCAGTGCGTGGACAGGCTGGAGCCGTGTGCTTGTGTGGTGCAGAGTGAGAACCGCATGATCCTGGTGCGGCTGCAGAGGCGCGTGCTGCGGCTCTGGGCTTATCTGCATGAGCTCGAAACCAGCGCCAAGACCGTGAATGACACGCTGGTCGTGGACTTTGTGACGCTCGTGAGCGGCGTGCTCAGCTGTATGGAGTACCACGGCCGCGCCAAGAACGTGGTGCTGCGTCTGGTGGACTCGCGCTCGCTGTATACGAACGCGCGGATCGCGCACGAGGAGCTGGATCGAGAGATGGCAGCTGCAGGCTTGGAACCCGATAGCGACGACCAATGGCAGAGCTACTGGGAACAAGACGCGGCCGAGCACGACGCTGCATTGACCAAGCTGCTGGCGGACCAGACGACGCTCAAGCGCGACATGCGTGAGCACAAGGTCGTGACCGAGAGCGTGGCCATTCTCAAGTACGAGACCGAGAACAAGCGTGCAGAGAACCGGCCCGCGATCCTCGAAGTCATGACCAAGACGCTCTTCCGCGTGCTGCGCAACTCCAAAGCGGCAGTGCTGGCCATCCCCAAGTGGATGATCTCGCCCAGCGACGTGACCTTCACCGAGAACGAGTTCGACTCAGGGTCCTACGGCTCGGTGCACCACGGACGATTGCACGTGAGCCAACCAGTGGTGGTTAAGTGCCTGCTCATGGACAGCGAGCGGGCGCGAGAGACATTCGTGAAAGAGACAGATCTCTGGTCCAAGCTCAACCACGTGCACGTGATCAAGCTCTACGGCGCCTGTCATCTCAGCTCGCCGGCCTTCTGGGTCTGTGAACTGGCCGAGTATGGAAACTTTGCCGACTTCTTCGACTTCGGACAGAACAACGAGCACTTCTGGCGGCTGTTCTACGAGGCAGCGCTGGGGCTGCAGTTTCTCAACTCACAACGGATCGTACATGGCGATCTCAAGTGCAATAACCTGCTTGTGGGCAAGGACTACCGAGCCAAGATCTGCGACTTTGGCTTTAGTTTCATTCGAAGTCAGTCCAAGTCTGTGAGTAAAAAGTCACAGACAGACGCGATCCGCTGGAAGGCGCCCGAGTGCGTACTCGCAGAGGTGGAGAACCCGCTGCTGGAGTCGGATATCTACTCATTCGGCACGTGTATCTACGAAGCCGTGACGGGGCGCTCTCCGTGGGGCATGGACAGCGATTCCGAAGTGGAGGAAAAGATCCGCCAAGGCGAACTGTTTGCTCGTCCGCTTGATTTCCCAGACGACGCGTGGAGTCTCATTGAGAAAATGTGCACGCGAGACTACAAGAAGCGTCTCTCGATCGCTGAGGTGGTCGAGAGTCTTCGCAAACTGGCACAGCTTCCGTGATCTTGATGCATCGATCGTCAATATTCAACTGGAATGAGAGTAAAAGTGATGGTGTGTATGTGGCAAAGGCAATTGACAAATGTAATTCAACAAAGAGTGGAGATCTGGCGTTTGAAGCTTACGGCGAGGCTTATTCTTCTTTCAACGGGCACTATCATTGATATAGTCTCCCTCCATCAACGGCCTTCCGTTGCTGAAGAAAAGTTCTGGTTGCCCAATTAGGAACACCCCTACTCCAGTAGCAGTTCCACGAAGAGAGAAAATGGTGAAGCGTAACAAGAGAACTCCGATGTCTCCTGGTCCGGATGAGCAGCTGTTGACTGGTGTAACGTTGGTTTGTGGTTCTCGCGCACAGATCGCTGTGCTACCTCACGTGAAATCCTGCGTTGACTCGTAAGTGAATGAATTGGATTCAAAATGGACGTTAGAACGTGCTTCGTCCTGTGGCCACGTGCGGTTGCTGGGCCTACTATACAAGACCGATCCGTTTAGCAGCAAGCATTTACAGCGAGTTCGATTGGCTCGCTTGTACACTGCGTTAGATACAGCTATGTGGACGGGCTTTGTGGACGTTCTGGCTTGGTGGATGACAGTGTATTGCCAGCCAGAGCAACAACAAGAGGCAAACGTGCGAGTTGTAAAGCTTGCAATCGAAAACAGCAACATAACCGTGTTAAAATGGCTACAGCAACGCGGACTTGTGCCTACTGATTTGAAGACGATTAAAGTGAACTGCGATACGCTGGATGTTGTGAAATGGGTGCATGAAAACATGAATGGCGTTGCTATGACTCTGATCGGATATGGATCCGAATGGTCAATTTTCACTCGACATGGACTATATTCAGTGGGCTCATTATCACGAAGAGCAGTACAACTTGATAAACATGGATGCCGTCGTCGATTTTGCAGCTGCACACGGCCAATTGGACCAAGTCCAATGGCTGCATCGCAATCGACCTGAGCGCTTTCGCTCGAAAGCCTTTAGTGAAGCGGTTAGTAGTTCGAAGTTTAAGATCGCGAAATGGCTCTACGAACATTACCCAAAGCAGTACTTTGACGATCCTGTTGGAAGCTGTCACGACATTGAATTGGCTCAGTGGCTTCTGTGTGAATACGAATGGAAGACACCGAGCTCTCGTGATACTTGGATTGATGTGTCGATTGAGCACTTGGTTTATTCTGAGAAAAATCTGGATGTGATCGAGTTTGTATATTCAGTACGCCCATATCTAAACTCTCAGAATGCGATAATACAGGCAGCTGGGCAAGGGAATTTGAGAATTATTCAAGTTCTTCATCAGCATGGAGCTACTACAACTAGTGATGCGATGGATGTTGCTGCGTCCACAGGACATCTTGAAGTCGTGCAGTGGCTTCATACGAACCGAAATGAAGGCTGCACAACAAAAGCGATGGATCATGCAGCAGTGTTTGGGCATTTTAATGTGGTGAAATGGCTTCATGAGAACCGCTCTGAAGGATGCACGACGGATGCAATGGACAGCGCGGCAGCTGAAGGTCGACTAGATATAGTCCAGTGGTTGCACACAAATCGACACGAAGGTTGTACAGTGAAAGCAATGGACGGAGCTGTGCGACAAAATCATTTAGATATAGTGACATGGCTTCATGCGAACCGCTCCGAAGGCTGCACAACCAAAGCAATGGACGGCGCTATTTTAAGCCGTAGTATGGAAATGGTTCAGTGGCTGCTGGAAAATCGGGCGAAAGGCTGTTCTCCTTCGGCCATGAACTTTGTAGCCCAGAGAGGAGACTTAGAAATGGTCAAGTTTTTGCATGAGAACAACATGGTTGAGCCCTGTGAACCTACTGCTATGGATCTGGCTGCAAGCTATGGGCATTTGCCTGTTGTCCAATACTTGAGTGAACATCGTAAAGAAGGCTGCACAACTGCTGCCATAGATGTGGCAGCTGGCAGAGGATATTTAAATGTAGTCAAATGGCTTTACGAGAATCGGCCTGAAGGCGGAACGTCAAAGGTGCTGCTGAATGCTGCACACTTTGGAAAATTGGAAATGGTGCGTTTTTTAGTCTTGCAGTGCAAGATGCCGTTTACCAGTGAAATATGTAGAGAGGCACTGCAGTGCGAACACTATGGAATCATCGGTTGGTATTTGAGCCACTTATGAACGGACGTCGATGAGTTTGTTTGATTTGATCGCGACTCTGGTCAACTGACGTGCGGTCTTTCGTAACGGTCGCTGAGGCGAATGACCTTTATACGCGATGCTTATATCGTCTGAAGACTTGCTGCATGCTGAGATTCTGGTTTATGAAAAAGAAAGCATTACAAATTTACTCATGCATGTTTCATCGTTCATCGGAAAACTCACCATTATCAATTGCAGTGCAGTGAAGAGTTCAAGACCACGACTGGTACAGTGTACCACTAAAACTGAACCCCACATATTTCCCTTGCAAAGCTGAATCCTTCAATCTGATGCCAAGACCAAAAAGGAGACAGTATCGCTGCTGCACTGGGGAGTCACCATCACTGGTATGCTATACCAACTGTCATCCGTCTGCGCGTGTGGTACACTCCACATCACGACCTACCGCTTCCTGACAGATCCCCCAAGTAATCAAACCGATGCATCGACCGCCTCTTTCAACGTGCCTTTCGCAGCAATAGACGCAGCGCTTCGCATCGATCTGCGCGACGCACATCTACGTGGAGATGTGGACTCTCGTGTCTATGATCTGCTGATGCGCCAAATGTCCCCGCTTAGCAAGATCAGCTCGCTGTTCGCATTCAACTATCTAGCGCACTTTAAGCCGTGATGACAGCCTCACACGGTTTACTTAGCCGAATACGAGCAGCTTGGATTCGTGGATGCGAATGCTGCGAAGCCGCCTCGCTTTCAACTATGCGAAAACTCGAAGTTCTGCCTTTTGTCGGCAGTTCGTTCCTGAATCTTAATCGTATATACAGTAAGATTGTCTTGTTGTTGCGGATATCTGCTTATCTTGGAATGCTGATTGTGTCATTGTAGAGACGGGATGACCAAAAATGCGTTAGTCTTTTTTGGGGGCTGCGCAGTAGCAACACGAGATGGTTTTCCTGCCTTCC
Organism: Elongisporangium prolatum; assembly: GCA_023335875.1. Classification (NCBI taxonomy): domain Eukaryota; phylum Oomycota; class Peronosporomycetes; order Pythiales; family Pythiaceae; genus Elongisporangium; species Elongisporangium prolatum. The sequence goes on along the minus strand of JAADVW010000629.1, from coordinate 4,788 downwards.
AAGAACATCAACGTGCCCAGTTGGATATTTTTCACATTGATTTCATCGATTGCGAGAGTGAGTAATAGTCAAACTACTAACGATTTGGGGCATTGATCATGGTAAAGTCCACCACAAGAGACAGCTAACTGGATAAAGGCGCCTGAGTCATTTCAAGCGCACGCCTAAAGCGGAATCAATCACATCGAGTGCATGTCGATGCGGAAGAAGACGAGACTCACGACCAGGCCGAGCCCGCCCACGAAGCCGCCCAGCATGACCGGCAGCGCGTAGCCCATGGACGTGTTCACGATGGCCGAGCCGATGGCGAAGTTGAGCAGCTGGCCGAAGCAATTGGCCGAGTTCAGAGCACCGACAAACACGCCGATCTCGCAGTCCGGACCCATGACATGCACGATGATCGGCACCAGAAGAGCGAAGAACGTGGCCTGCGGGAACGTCTGCATGACCACGAAGAGCACATCAATGGTCACGACCTTGGTGAACGCCATGACGATCAACAAAGCCTGTGGCACGAGCGAGACGGTCACGACCCATTGGCAGCCGAACTTCTTCACCAGGAACGGCATGGTCCACGAGTAGAGATAGCCCACGATATTGAACAGCAGATCGGCGCGGCCGCCAGCCAGCTGCACACCGTGATTGTAGTCCTTCTGCTGCTGCGAGCAGTCGGCTCCGCAGGCGTCGGCGCCGTCGGACGAGCCCCCGTAGACCTCGAGGCCGAAGAACTGGCCTTTGTTGCCGTTGTACGCCGTGTAGCCGTAGCAGACTGTGAAAAGGCACACGCAGTAGATGGTGAGCACGTACGGCAGCGAGCGCAGGCCGTGATAGATCTGCGCGAAGGCCTGCTGGACGCGCACCAAGGCCGACGTGTGGTCGCCCTCGTCCTTCTGCAATGGTGTCTCCTTGGCCACGACACAGCAGATGCCGACTGTGACGGCCATGAGCAGAGCCAGCATGCCCAGGAACCAGTGCAGCGTCAGGTATGCGGCGCCCCAGAACTCGATATAGCCTGCGACCATGATAGAGCCGATGAGCGACCAGCCCTGGCCCAGCGACGCCCCCAGCGTCTGACGCTCACCGGCAAAGTCCGAGATGAGCAGGAACATGGGCGTCTGCACCACATTGACTGTCACGTCCATCCAGAGGTAGAAGAACACTGTGAGGATGGCAGTCCACGGCCGGTGGGTGTCCGTGCCCTCCGAGCCGTCGCCGTAGTCGCCCAGCGCCGTGCCCATTTCACGCGTGTAGCCCATGAGGATGTAGCAGATCACACTGCCGATTGCGGCCCAGAGGAGGAACGGACGGCGGCGGCCGTACTTGCTTGTGCTGCGGTCGCTCAGCGCGCCGATGGTCGGAGCCACGAGGATGCCGGTCAAGGGCCCGATGAGCTGCGTCACTTGCACCGCTGAGTTGGAGAGCATGGTCGAGAGGTACGGGCCCAGAGCGGCCCACTGCGCAGACCAGGCCATCTGGATGGCCAGGCGAGGGAACGAGATGAGCAGCAGCATGAGCATGGACGCGCCTTCCTGCTTGGGCTTAATTCGACCGGTATTCTGGAGAGGCGTGCCGAGAGGATTGAAAGTGGGCGAGACGCCGGCTTCGATGTCTTTGATCCCAGGTTTGGACATTTGGTTTGTCTCTGGCACGAGAAGGTGGAAGAGAAGAGCTCAAGCTGGAGCAAATTGAGAAGTGAAGGTGATGCTGGTGGTGATAGGGATTTCCAGTCGTCCGAATACAAAGCGTGGGTGATAGAAAGGCCCCGATTGGCTTCAACTTCAAGCGGCTGGGGACTGAATCTGAAGAAGGGAGATGAGGCCAACCTAAAGGAGAGACGACTTCGTCAACGTGGCTTGAAGCTAATCTTTTGGAGAGCTGAGGAGAACGAATAGAAACGTAGTTATTGCAAAGAAGCCAGTGATTTACAACGAACTGGAATGGGTTAATACCCATTCCTGCTGTGTGTGGTCAGCTGACCACAACAGCTGACCTGCTGTTGATTTGATGAGTTTGGGATCCCCCAACCGCGCAGAGTCAGAGCACGCTAGACTAAGTACTGTACTACATTCTTGCCTTGGGTAGGCTCCTTTGCTACTGTAGGTCTTCGCTCTGTTTGTTGCGTTGTGCTGAAAGCAAAAAGCCTTAGCTCCGTTAGGTGAGAATGCCTTTAGATTTAATTTCACCGCAACGTTCATTGTGGTGGTCTGTAGTACAGTATAATCTCTATGCCTCCTTGCACTTGCAATGTACCAACTGCCGCAGGGTAATATATCCGTAACCTGTCTGTGACGGCTGGTTGTCATGGCCTCGTATTATCCCCACTTGAGTGACTTTGTGACCACGACATGACGAACAAAACACTTGGAACAGTGTATACGCGCTGTTCGCTTTGAGATGCAATCAGTTATGGTACTGTACATCATCGCTGTCTCTGAGGGTGTCTAGGGGTACTCTCGATGCTCTTATATGCGAAGGAAGAGCGGACGATTTGACATAAAGGATTCACTCCGTCCGCTAGGGTACGGGCAGAGGTGCAGCAAATGCAACTTTCCAGTCATCTGAAGTGATCAACTAAAGCACTGCACGCATTGTGACTCTTTAACATTGCTCTGGCTTCGTTCGCATAGTAAAACTCCATCCTCTCCGCCAACGACATGCCCTCGAACCAAAAGTCTTGAAAGTCGTCTTCCTCTGGCTTGATCCACTGTCTCTCGATTGCTTGTTTTCGGGCTAATCGGGCCTGCAGGTTCAAACAACGCTTGTACGGACGCTCAACAGACCGGAAGCGAAGTGCCCGACCTTCAAGATCACCAAAAGTTGTCTGGATGTCATAGACTGTGCCGGGTGCAAGTCTTGGACCTCGCGATCTCCAGTTTTTCGGCAACGCTTGGCCTTGAAGAAGTATCGCACGCTGCGCTTTGTCTAATTTTCCAAACAATCGCTGAGGTCTCATGCATGTCGAACGCATGATCCAAAGGCTTGAAAGCAGCAAACCGTTTCTCACATCGTCGATATCCGAAATTCCCATCAATTTCTCAGAGAGAAATTCGTTTTTTCGGCGAAACAAATGAGACGCAATGACCAACTCCGACGGGAGAGCTGTGTCCAGCAGCATGCAGCGCAACTTGTCACTCCCCATGTTGCAATCGTACTTCGCGCACAAATTCGCCTTGAAATGATTGCTTCGCGCGGACGTCGAAGTTGAAGCATCTAGCAGTACGTGGTGCAAGAGTGATTCCTGAAGCTCGATCAACTGAGGATCAGCATACTGGTGCTTTAAGAGTTCCACCAAGATGTGAATCTCTTCTTCTCCGAGCTGAAAATCCGCACCAAGGTAATCTTCACCGAGAATCCAGTTGGGAATCATCTCCACATAGTCACTATCCTCTTGTCCTTGTTTCAAAAGAGGCTTGAGTGTGGCGTCACTCGTCAGCCACGCGTCGTTCTTCTTCGCCAAGTACAGCGTCACCGTAGCTGGATCAACCTTAAAGCGATCATTGACGTCTTTTTTCTCATTCACGATAGCCAGTTCCTTCGCCATACACCGCGAACTCCAGCTCCACCTCGTCCATGTTTCTTCTCACCAGAAAGTTCGAGACTGAGAGGAACAAAGAATTAGAATAAACAGAACATTCGATACCCTCCTCAAATCGATGATTCCATTGACGTCATTCTTATCATCATCGACACAAACAGCATTTTTCGATACTGCGTGTGCCTCTCTCGCGGTGTCCCTCTGCAATTTGTTGATGATTTACTACTCTGTTTTAGTGACCCAATGAAATATGAGTCACCACTTTTGCAACTTCCTCCCACTTATTTACAGTCACTACTATATCATGTATGTCCTCTATTATACTATACCTTCATATAAGTATATATATTGAATATTGATAAAAAGTGGTGACTCAGGTGACTCAGGTAAATAGAGATCGTTCTGCAATGACCTAGAGAATGAATAGACATCGAAATGAAATACGCTGATGAGTCCCCATAGTAGTGATTCATGGTGACTCACTCGAAATCGCCATCTAGAGCAACACTCGAACGATAATCCGATAATGTGCGAAATGAGTATGACATCATAAAAACAATGACCCTCACTGATACTTAGCGCGCAACTGCTATTTTCACCATGCAAACCTTGGCCAGAGACCGGAGAAGTATTTTTGGTGATGCGATCAAAGTCCGGCAGGGTAATTCTCGACTCAACTATTACTTTTGACTTTGGTGTGGGAGTTGGTAATAAGTAGTAATTATCATCGATTTGAATTGGCTTTGGCTCCTGTGCGTCAATATATCAATATACTCGACATCCATTGCGCGTATATTATTGCGATAGAAAGAGCTTGTAGAACTTATCTAATTGGTTGTGTTGTAGATAGTAGAGCCACAACATGCTATACTGCCCACAGTGACCAAATCGTGGATTCTGGATATTGACTTCGCGGTATTTGTAATTTGATGGAATTACGCGCGGCCTTGGCAATCCGAGAGGGTCAAAATACATTTTGTCTTTGTTTGAGACTGCCATCCAATGCATGCCACCGATCTGAGGGGTCCCCATATTTAGAATGCAATAATCTTTGCTTCTATCTAAATGCTGCTTGAAATCAATTTGATCTACTTTGACTCCAAGTGAATTGGCGAGTTTCATGAGTTGATCATCCGTCGTTCTAGACAATTTAATAATTCTTTTTTCGCTCATGGTGCTTTATTTTTTTTACCAGTATAATATAATCATCATCAATATAATCGCATAAACTATGTCGTCTGCTTCTGATATTT
>JAADVW010000628.1:0-19866 GCA_023335875.1 Elongisporangium prolatum | reverse complement strand
TGATGCAACAGTTCCAATCTCCATTCGACTCGGCTCCGTGGACGGTTCAGCCAGGTAGTAGCATTCGTAATTTTAACGTTCGAATCGGCTCTCAGCAAGTATTTGATATAAGCTACGAGTATGACTTCCATGCGTTCACAAATGAATTTGCTAAACTTGGTGCCATTAATGGTGATCTTACTCCTGAACTTACAAACGGACTAATTGACTATCTAAAATGGACCACGACTAATCGCATTCTTGTCGCTGATGTATCTCGATTGACTGAGCGTGATGTTCCTCAGTCTATTCAAATTATGGGCACCAATGCGGCGTGAATCTGTTGGTTCTAGTCGTATTTGAAAAATGAACTATGACCGTTTGACGGGCGAAATAATCGAATATACGTCTAATTAAGGTCTAAATGGTATTTTACATGAGAAAAAAATATAATTAGTTTATTGATTCTGAGTTAACCATTCAAGGTGAGCCTTCGATTTTCGAGTGTGGTGAGATTTACCAGCTTTTGGGTAAGATGTTCCACATTCACATTCTACTCGTGCGTTTCTACGGTCTTTGCGGGCTTGTTTACGTGCTTGGTCCGCTTCATCGCGAAGTTTATCAACTTCTTGTTTTTGCTCTCCTGTTACAATACCATATTGGTGACGTTCTGTTTGTTCATGACGTGTCTTATGACCCCGCGTATAGGATTCACCACATTACAATCAACATTTTCTTGATGAGTCTTATTGTATTCACGATTATAGACTAATTTATGTTTTTTACTTTTTTCAGCCGACACCCATGATGCATTCTTATTAACACAGTTAGTTTTATCGATCATAAGTTGTTCAAACTGAAGCAATTGGGTGCGGTCATCAATCTCATGTTCGCTAATCAAATAAATTTAAAAGTTCTCAATACCATGGTCTCTGAAATGATAATAGATCATTGATGAACATTTTATATTACCTTCTTCCCAACGCTTGTAAGCTGCTGTATGATTCCACCATCGCCGTTCAACTGTTTGAGTCGTACTACCTATATATACGATTGACTCATCAGCATTGGTGATCTTGTAAATGTATCCAAGCATAATTATCGTTGGTTGTTGTTGTTACTTGTTATACCTTAGTGTTCCATCCATCAGGATCAACTCACTTTTTATTTTTATATTTTGATGATTTAGCATATTCATATATTATGGATTCCTTCGCATCAGAGCGTATCTAGAAAGCGTAGGCTTATTAATAATTTTCAAGCGATATTAGGGTACTTTCAGGGGTTGCCCCGTTTTTTGTGTAATTTCTTGTATAACATTTTAACACATAGATGGGGCTCTTAACGCCTGTTAGATGTTACAAAAAAAGTTGAAAAAAAATTGGAAAAAAACGCATGTGGTTTGCTCCGGATATTACTACTCCCATCAGTCACAAGAGCCGACACTTCCACCCCTTGAATCAGGATATGGATTGCAAATGGAACTATCTTGTAGCTCCCACTCGACCAGGCACTGCTTGAGACAGACATCGTAGTCCTTTATTCTTGTCACGAACCCAATCGTGCCTTTGCTGTGGCGTACTGGTTTGCCCCTAAAATCGGTGCTTCTGTCACGGTGGTGCTAACAGTTGGCGCTTTAGGCACATTGGCCGATTGTTGTGGCCCATGTGCTCTTGGCGATGTTGGTTCATTGTCCGTGAGTATGCTTGAGGTAGGTGGTATTCGCAAGTCGACTTCACGCAAACTTCGTTTTGCTGCAGTCGCTTACGCAGGCTCGGGCTAGACTTCGCTCTGTTCTTTCTTGATGCTGGTGCGTTCGGACCTACAAAAGCACGCAGCGACACGCCCTGGGGCGTTCGAGCTGGAACTGAAGATGCTGAGTCTGTTACTGTCGGTTGAGCCGGGTCCAGTGGCTCTCGAGCCGGAGCAGATATGCCAGGAGCTGCTGGGGACCGCAGTGCCACACTTTGACGCTTTTGTGCTGGTGCTGGTGCTGCTGTATACATTGGTTTTACACTTTGGGTTGTTGTATAGTCTGGAGCATTGCTGTATTGGAAGGCGACGTTGGCTTGCTGAGTCACTGCTTTGCACACAATTTCCTTAAGCCGCTTTCGTTCGTCTCACACCGCTATTCAATTTCCTTCTATTGCTATCGCATCGGCTACGATAAGACTCGAGAAAGCGCACTGTTATCGCATCATCTTCCGTCCTGTAAGACTTGAGGAAATGCGCTAAATTTTGTTTAAGATTAACCCTTAAACTCGAACATAGCGTTTGTGTACACCTTTGACTGTGAGTGTTTGGGCAAGGTTCGTCATCACCCGGATGGAATACTTCTTGGCCTCTCCACACGCTGCTCGTCCATAGGCTGTAGCATGAGTGTCATTCGCAGCCAGCGAAGATACACTCAGCAGTTGAAGTCGCTGCCCATAGAAGAGAACTGTTTTCATTTGCCACTGGTCCGAGGTCTGCTGAGTTGTCTACCTCCATGTCCAGAAAAAGGACCCACCAGGAAAAACGCTTTCGTCTCAATCCTTTAGGACCGAACACTAACACATTTTTTTAGAGAAGGCGATTATCTCCATAAGTCTCGTTCGTACAAAACTGACTGGCGGAATAGGAAGAACAAAGACAGGGCGCTATAATGGCGCCTTTTGCACTCGTTTCCATGCAAAACTTGCTCAAATATCGTTATTTATATGTATTTTTCACTTAAAAAAGGCCCTACGACTAAAAAACGCCTCCAACACGGCAAAGAATTTCACCAACACTGAGCAAGAGGCAATATTTACCTGCCTGCTCACTTTCTCAAGCAACTTTAAGCTCCCTCGTGGCGCGATGGCCTCCACCGCCGTTGATTTCGGCTGTACGTGTCCAAAATCTGGCATCGCGGTATGCTGTCGTATGATCCGTCTGCCGGCACCGCTGGGCCCATCGCATTGGTGCACAATCTCAAAGAGGATAGACGAAGCAAGTATTCAGCCGACCAGCTAGCCATGATCACAAGGTCCATTGAGGCAATCCCCCTGAGCGAACGTACCAATATTCGCACTTAAGCACAGCGATTTGGTATGACCAAAAGTACCGTTCACGAGGTTTTAAAGCGCGGTATTGTCAAAAGACGCTGAAGCCGCTTGTCACGGACGACAATCGCGTCTTGTACATGAAATTTGCTCTCTCGTTCCTGCGCCTGCGGGTTCGACTCGATGTTGGACTATGTCCACATCGTTGAGAAATTGTTCTCCCTCAAAAAGACGGCGGGAAGTACCACCCTTCGGTCAACCAGCATGAGCCTGTAAGGGCCACGCTGAGTAAGCGCTACGTGGAGAAGGTGAAGGTGCGCGTTTCGGTGGCCCAGCCTCGCTATGACACCCACTGGATGGGCTACTTCGACGGCAAAGTGGGCGTGTGGCCATTTGTCGAGCGCGAACCCGCCCTACGATCAAGCAAAAATCGGCCAAGAGTGACCTTGGTGATAAAGGATATGTCGGTTGACCGAGAAGTCTACCGACACATGCTCATCACCATCGTGATTCCCGCAATAAAGGCGTGCTGGCCGGCTGGAACCAAGCTCGTACGAATTCAGCAGGACAACGGCCGCCCACACGTGACCCCGGACGATGCTGTTGCCGCTGCCGATGCGACCAAAGGCGGCTGGGATACGCAAATGGTTGGTCAGCCCGCTCAGTCACAAGGCACAAATGTGCTAGACTTGGGCTTCTTTGGCTCAATTCAATCGCTTCAGCAGCACAAATTGGCACGCACTAGGGAAGAGATTTACACAACATTTACGAGATTTTTGATGCGCTTAAGTATGAGAAGATAGACAGGGTTTTCCATACACTGCAGAATGTATCTAAATAAATTACTAAATTCAGGTGGTAATGGATTTAAATTCCCTCACCTCCAAGAAGTACACGATTCCATTGTTGAATGGCCGTCTCCCGTTGTCGCTTTCATGCGATCTTTCGGTCATTAATTGTGCTCGCGTCGTTCTTGAGCAAAGAGGAATCGTCATCGAGATTGATGGTGCGCTTGTATAGATGACCCTTTACAGTAGGTATTTGTTTAAGTCGGACCTTGATAATATCCTTCAAATAAAACGCACTTTACGGAAAGGTGATATTTAAACTGGACAGGGCTTTGTGGGAATTGTTACCCTTCGGTCTGGACGAAGAGAGTAGAAATTAGGGCACTTACAGCCAATCACGGGCAACCCATCAAGGGGTTACACACTTCACGCTTATTTTCATGATACACGAATAGTAGTGACCGCTAATTAGTCGTGATCCCTGGCGCCAGTATGTTTAAATGTAGAACGCATTTGTTGGAAAATTGTCAGATCGCACATAGTACCACGTAGACGGTAACATAGTGACCCTTCACGAGAGCTTACCAGTTCAACCTGCGCAATAAAAGGATACTGACAGAGGAAGTGATGGCGATGGTGAAGGAATAACTTTGATGGCGAGAAGTGGACCAAGCGCGCAACAATTATATCTCCGGCTCCTCTAAGGATCGTTACGTGTATGGAGTCCTGACGTTTATCGTTTGGCTACGTGAAAAGATACGAAGCTTAGTGGAGCCTTCGCAGTGTCGACTTCTTGATGATCCCGAGCCTTCTTCTGGTCCACAGACTCAAAAGCTGACGATTATTCGGGACTGCATGACAGATCATGAGAAGACATCGCCTATTGCTTGTTCTTGATTGCCGACGAAGGATTTTGAGCGCTCTTGCGTCGCTGAGAAAGCAAACGGTGAGCGCCCCTGCAAATCGGTCTATGCATGATTTCGATCCTGTCTTTTCGATTTGTATCGAATGTACAGTGCTCGTATGTCACTGAAGTTCTCAGCGGAATTCAAACCTTTTTGAGCGGTTAAAGCAGACAGTAACGCGTCGGATACAGGGCAGTGGCGCCAAATAGATTGAAGGAAAAGAGCTGTTCGAATTCGCTATGTATCGAATTATCTCTATAGTCATTCCGCAGTAGAGTGGTAAAGACTTTATTTTCGCCCATTTGTTTTTTGATAGTGTCATGGAACCTAATGTGCAGAGCCGGCAACTCTGTGTCGATCAGATACGAGCATATGAAATGGCACCAAGCCGCAGTAGCAATTTGGTTCGACCACATGAAAAATGATCAAGAAGGAGAGCGAGCGCGTGATGCTCGGCACATATACGCAAATCCATTCGTGCCAGTAATTAGTCCTATTCTGGCGCTTGCCAGTTATACCGTAACAATTCGCTTTGATTCCAGCACTTATTTATTGCTTTGAGTAATCGATATAATTGCTACGCAAACCTTCTTGATCGTGCTTTGAAAGCTACACTCTGTGCAAGCAGAGCTTAGATAGGTATGGATACGTAACATCAGATTTTGTATCGCCTTCGGCGAGAAAAGGTGCGACCACCTTCTTTTCTGGTTTCTCAACAGCCGACCCCTCACCTTCGTCAATTTGTCTTCAAGCTGGATGGAGTCTACCAGGAGTCCAGGATACCTATGTGCGATATGAAGGTGATAGAGACATGATTGTTGGCTGCTGGGTAGCTGGTTTGCCGTATGAATCGGCAAACTTCGATGTGTCTCCGTTTTTTTCTTCTGATGAATAATGAACTGGATCAGTATCCTTTCCTTCCGTGCCTCTCAGATTGACACAGATGTGTAGATTTCGTTTTGCTACTCTAGTCTATCATACTGAATATCTGCATACGACATTGCCACCGAAACATCTTCTGCTCAATTTCTCATTGTTTCGGCATCCAGAAGTTCAAAGTAGATTGCAATCGAATGTTTCATGCAGCTGTTCTACCACTGATGATTCTATTCAACCAAGGTGTACCGCCCCATATTGGGATTTTAGTCACTTTTTGTACAGTTATAAACAAATTGAGTGCTCTGGTTACAACTATAAATAATGTTGTACCACAAATCTTAGCAGAAATCAATGCTATGTTAGACAGTCGTGCTGTTGAGAGCGGGTTTGCCACTCAATGTTTGATCAACTCATTCATTAAAGCAGCCATGGATAGCTTGAGGTTACGAAATTGCTTTGCCCTTCTGTCTCGCCGCCACCACGTATAAACTCAACGACGTTGCTGGTAAATCTGGATCATTCATTCAGAGCGATCAACCCAATTTTACTTACAGAGGCCAGTATCACCGCGTGCCAGAAGATTTCACGTTCCCAAGGACTTCTATAAAAACGCATGATAGATCTGGTGGTTTGAGAATTCTACCCAAAATCCCTGCTTTTAGAGCTCTTGATTCTCTCGACATGCGAAAAATAATCTGCGAAAGCGACTATCAGACTTTCGATATCTTATGCCTGAAATCGAGAAAATTGTCGTAGAGCAAGGTTCATTTTCATTTGATCTGTCGTCACGGGAAGCAACGGAAACTTTTGCATTGGCTTTTTCTAATTTCCGATCACACTACAGGGAGCATTTAAGACGAAAAGAGCAGTCACAATGGTCCACTGCAGTAAACACTTCACGCCAGTTCACCAAACATAACAAGATCACTCAGTCATAATGCACACCCTCGCTCCAATTTTCTTGAGTTTGTCTTTCCATGATGTAGTACTGCTTTTTGTCTGATGACGCATTTCTTTCTTAACAGCCTTCCAACTAATAATAGTATTGTGTTGTTGGACGGAATCCAACAAAATCGTGATTATTCAGCAGCAATCGGAACCGTTACCAATCTTATGGGGCGAATTTACGAGAATATTGGATTTCGTCCACTGATCGCATCAGGTAAGATGGAAGATGTCCAACAAATTCAGTACAACCGAAAATAGACGTGACCCAATAAGAGTCATGATTTAAAAATGGTTGCCTAAAACCTCAACCAATATATTTCACGGGCCTTATACCGAATATAAATGTACAAGGCTTTTTATCTAGAGTTGCTTCTTGAGCGTCACTGCGGCCTTTCAATGGCGAGCGAAACACCCTCCAATGAAGCCCTCTCTAACGACGCTCCCTCCAGTGAAGCCCCCTCCGTTGAAGCTACTGAGTTCATGTGGAAGCTCCAGCACGTCGGCCCAATCGCCGACGAAAAGAAGTGTCTGTTTTGGATGCAGGCAAGCGCATACAGTGAAAGCGAGTAGGTCCTTAACGGACGGACGGTCAGCCAATTCTCCATCTCTTCCGCTCCGCAAACTCGCGTCAACTGGAACAAGGCGAAGTCGTGGTGGACGAAGAAGGACAAGTTGTTGGGCACATCAGAGTCTCGCAATAGCACCTATGCTAGCTCGAGCGTCGGAAAAAAGCAAATTTAAGTCAAATGTCTAGAAAGCCGGGGCAAGAAGCTGGCTGGTCAATGGAAGTGGCTGTATCCATTGCTTTTGGATGCGTTTTCACGACACAACACGCAGGACTCAAATTCTCCACCGAGCTCCTGCAGGACATGACTTCAGCCATGGTCGTAGACAGCTAACACCCTACATACAATACTGGCTTCAAGTGAGCGGCAAACCCTCCCCTCCCCGTCGCCGAATTCAACGCATCACTGAACGGCACAACATTGTGTACAGAAGTCTGAAAGGGAAGAAACAAGTTCGTGATGAAAAATCCACTTATTGAGGAATCAGCGGCCTCCCATATAGGTGACCTGAAACGCAGCTTCGGTTCTGGGGAGCTGAGCAGAACAATATGGATGAGAGCCACTCGTGGTTGACATGGACACCACCAAAACGTTGGGCTTTTCCGGGTGCAACAAAAGCCAAGTACAGCAGCCTTGTTGCCGGTGGAGAGGGGATCACAATGTGTGTACTGCTCAAGGGTGGTAAAAATGCTCGTATCATGTGCCCGATGCTGAATTCTAAGGACGACAGATCCAGCTACCCAATGCGAGGTGTTTCAGTCTACGTGCGTGGTGTCGCTTATCGTTTCAGTTCCTCTGCTTTCATCAACGATCACTTGATGCGAACTTGGCTCCGAGACCCTCGCTGCTGGGGTCCAGGTAGGCCATTTCAGCTGCCAAGAACGCTAGGATAGATAATGCAGGTGGCCACTTCTGCGGCGGCTAAAGCGTTATACACGCGCATTCGGTACTTTCCGGCAAATGCGACAGACTTGGTCCAGCCAGCTGATCGGTTTTCGACACAAAAGATCAAAACGTTTTGGCGCGAACTCAGCGAGAAACGGAACATGCGAACCTTTCGCGATGGCGATTGAAAGCAAGTAACAGGCTCTCCGGCTGCGCTGGCTAATATGGGCAAGAAATTTTTACCTTGAGCTTGCAGCAGAATGTGCCCGGTTAGCCAGTGTAGAGCAGGCCAAAGATTAATGAACTATATCCGGAAATCTATGATTTTATGTTGTCTTGGTCTACCTGACGATGGGATCTGGAAGATGGAAATGCTGAGCAAAGATCTACAAGAAATCAATAAGTGCCCCTCGCTACATTTTACTACTGAGCCGACCCCAAGCGAGTCAGCGCCTCGCGAATAGTGTTGGACTGATGTTTTCATATATATAAAATTTATATCGATCTTTCATGAATACCACCTCCGTCCCAAAATATTCACAAAGATGGCTCTATTTTTTTTCTATATAATCAAGTGCAATAAACTGTATTCGACTGTTTTATATTTGTTCTTTCCCTGTCATTTATTTCGATTGAATACCTTTCATTTTGACTCACTTCGCATCTATCTATTAAGCTGTTTGCGGTCCTTACCACTAAAGATTTCGCCAGGGTCTGAAAACGACTCATTTTTTTGCTGAAAAAAAAAGCAACGGCCTCTGTATGTCTGTTTACCCAATGGATAGGGTCCCACCAGCTCATTTATTGACGAATCGACAGGAAGGGCAACTGAAAAGAGGACTCATTTCGTCGATTGGTCAGCAATTTTGACTAATCGAATCGAGCCTTAGTTTTGTGTCTACGAATTATTTAGTAACACCCTTAAAATCAGCAAAGAATTACCAAAATGAGAGGTATACAAAAATCAAGTCCAAACTAAACCGATGGCAGCGTTGGCTGGGTCGACGGCCACTTGAGCACGTGGAAGGACAAGAGGCAGCTCACCATGGGCAAGCATCTTGTTCTTCCCAATATGGGGAATGGAAAACGAATTCCCTCCTTTGTGTGCCGTCTCACACTCTAACACAGACTGCATTGTTAAGAAACACTTGTCGAGCTTTTCGGGTTCCAGCTCTATGAAGGCCTCCGTGACGGTCTCTATCAGGCTGTCCACGTTGTTGGCACGCTTCTTGTATTGGAGGGACTGAACTAAGTTAAAAAATACAAGGTCCAGTACATTAGCGGTAGTCAATCCATTCAGTAGTAAGTTGATTTTTTTGCAATCGCTGGAGGCTGTTACTAATTTTAGCCAATCACAGGAAGGGAGAATTGAGTACCCCTCACGCACTCATGCAGCAAGACGCGTTTTTGCCGCAGTCCATCGGCAACGCGACGAGGGATGCCATGCGAATCGACGAAACAACGCGCACTGCAGGCGCTCAAAGCGAAGATCAGGCAGCGCGACTTGCCCGCATCCGTACGGTTGCTTTTTGAAGATAACGACACGCTCAAGATGATCTCGATCTCATGTATCGATACCAGCTCGATCGCATGAAGGCTTGTCGCTATTACACCCGTAGCAGCACGTACGGGAAGCGTGAAGACCGCTGGCGACTCGCGCTGCATGACAAACGGTAATGAGCGACACGGAGTTTCAAGCTTCGTGTCAGCCGCCTTGCGTTTTGGAAGCTGGTAGAACAGATTAAGGATGACCCTGCGTATCGATCGGCTCCAGATCGTACGTTCCGAGCAGCCTACTTCCATCTTTTGGTCTTTCTCAAGTTTCTGGGCACCTCTGGAAATGGCAATACGGCGCCAAAACTCGCGCTATTTTTCGGTTTGCGATCTGGATCAATTCACAAATATCTATGCCGCGCGGCGCAAACGCTGCTCAAGCTTGAAGAGAAGGCAATCAGATGGCCAAGAAAACCCATTTGATTGCCTTCTCTTGGAGCTTGAGCAACGAATTGTGTTTGCATGGTTGACGGGACACTGCTTCCACTCGAACAAACGGTGAATATTATTATACGCGCAAAGGTGGCTACGCGATCAATGCCGTGATTACCTGTGACGATGTTGCTCGTATTAGAGACGTCGTTGTTGGCTGACCCGGTTCAGTACATGATAATCGCGTCTGGAATAACGGCAAACTGCATCAGGAACCACAGAAGTATTTTGCTGACAACGAATATCTGCTCGGGGACTCCGCATTTTCGGCTTCGTCCGTGATGATTCCTGTTTACAAAAACCTCCGAAGGCTGAGATGGACATGCATCAGCAGTATTTCAACACGAAGCTTGCCAAGATTCGCATTAGAGCCGAACATTGGATTGGATTGGTCAAGACTCGATTCCCGTACTTTAAATCAATTGGGGCATCATAAAAACACGAGTGTACTCGTGACAGATCTGCCAGCAGCAGTCATCGCCTCCACGAGAGCCTGGATGTTTGGAGCGGTGGAGCGAGATCGCGGTTTCTGCTGCACGGCGTCGAAGCGGAGCATGCACAAGTGCATCATCAGACGGATAATGATGCAAGCGCCTGCCGTTTCGGTCATGGACGATTTTCGATGGACCAAATGGATTCAGCTTTGACACGGTCTTGATCATTATCCTCAAGGGACAACCTTACCGCTTCAGTCGCTTTCTCTCTTCTTCCTCCAGATGCGTAGTGCATTTCGGCTTTCCCGCTCGATCGCAGTCAAATCGCGCATCCAGACGATTGACTTCTCTTCATCGATATGCTCAGCGCCTCTTTGTGATGTTAAACCGTGAGACTTTGTCCACGCACGCAATGCCTGGATCGCTTCTTCGTGTGACTCAAACGTCGTTTCTTCGGGCAGAGTGGTGCTTATAACGCTGGCGTTCGTGATCACCTTGTAGACACTCTGCCAGATGAATGTGGATCAGTGGCAGGAGACTGAAATCTGAGTGATTTGACCTTTCGACTCCATTCCATACTGTAAAAATCCGAGACTCTGACAGGGTTCCGACAGTAGTGATCCAACGTTCGTACTTAAAACAACACGCAACTGTACTCACCTATACCCATTAGAGCCCTAATCTTACCCAGACCACAAGTGCGACACTTCTTTGCTCTCCTGTTGGCTCGAGTCTGCAGGCGGAAGGATCGCCTCTGAAACGCCTTCATGAAAAAAAACAGGAAAACAGTTCTTATAAGAAAAAAAGCTCAAAGCGATGTGCCCAGGTCATGGCAAATTAAGAAATGAGGACGGGATAGAGCGCACAATTACAGTTGGCCCCAGAGCCACGGTCCTTGAATAAAACAGTTCTATGAAACGTACACTATGAGTTATCCACAGTGTGTATTTTGCGAAGAGACTGCCCCCTGCTCACAATCGTTCTCACTTTTTTTTTTTTTTACTCTGAGGCACAAGCCGAGTCGCCATTACCCAAGATGAGGTACTAGCCGTCCAATTGTGATTCAAGGTGCTTTTCATCTATGTACATTGGTGTGCAGTTATGCCTATGTGTATTTGAGAATGGTAACACCTACGCAGGTCAAGAGTGTAGCAATCACCTTCCGGTTCTCGGGTGCTGGCGCAAGTCCATGCCGTAGGCTTATTCAGCAAATACGTTTTCTATGTCCAAAGCTTGCAGTTCGCGTTAGAAGCCGCTGGTGACCGCAAGGCCGCAGTGAAAGTCCTCCGGAGCCGAATCCAGCAAAACTTTGAAGGCTATGCGCGCGTCGTAATCGCGGATCGTCTTGCCCAGCATCCCACGGTGATGGAACAAGCGCATTTGCTTAACGATTGAGCTGCTGCTTTTTGCGCGAATGTTATGACTCTCCAAGAACGAAAGCAGAGCGTACTCCGCGCTGTCACCAGTGGCTAACACCTGATCGGCGGTAGTCAGCACTTCTAAAGTCCAGGACGAGCACTTCGCCGATGAAGGGCTACATGATGGCGACGACCAGCCTGGCTTCTGACTTCTGCTTGCGATCAGACGACATCCACAACCATAAATCATTGGCGTACCACGAACACCAGACGCTTGAAAGGTTTGTAGCTTGAGATTTCTGCCGTGGCGCGTGTGGGGCACTACTAACAGCTTGAGCCGGAACAGGATGCGCTCCAGATTCAGGCTCCTTGGGCTTTCCTTCAACTGCATCGAGGTGACGGCGGAGTTCTTTGTTTGACAAGTAGCTCTCTAGTACACGCGCTTGTCCCTGAGGTCACTGTTTCCGTGTCCTTCTCCAGCGTCTGCGTCTAAGTCGGCCTCTTGGCTTCAGTTTCAAGCGCGAAAGCCCAGAAACGCAGAGAGCCGCGCGCTCCGATAGCATCTGTGCATGCCTCCATTCTGATGACAACGAAGCCGACCGGATTCCAGCTCTTGAACAATGGGTAGGCTCGGATGATTTGAGCCGTAAAAGTGTCGAGTGCACGTTGTGCGATGTTAAAAGACTCGGCTTGAAGACCGACGCACGTATTGAAGAGCCGCGTCTGGGCGATGGATCGTTGAATGCGTTTGATCGTCGAGTACCCTAAGCGTGTCGATGACAACCTTAGCGTTAGGCGTCCACATGCTCAGCGCTCAGCACCTTCGACACGCGTTAATCTTCTTGTGTCGTGTTATCCGCGTAGGCGAATGCCTTGCTGGTTGAAGGCAAGTTCCTAGCGTTGCGGTCGAAAATCCACTGAACGCTGACTTGGTGATTGCCGTTGGCGTTGCGGGCACCTTTACCGCGAAACGAGTGCGACGAAAGCGTGGTAGCTACATGCTCGCTGGTTGATGCGATCGAGGAGGCGATCAACATGATTGTGAATAGCAGGTGCTAGATCTGCAGATCTTTTAGAGCATCAAGCGCTTGCGAACTGTTTCCGTCGACTTGAAACGCCAGTAGTTCTCCTAGCGGCGCGGATTCGACGGCGCTGCTATCATTCATGATTGCTGCGGCTCGCAGATGATCAATAAGCGTCACGGATGGAGTCGTCTGCATCGCTAGAGCCAAGGCAATGGCTAGGAAGGGACAGGTACGATTACCGTCAGGATGCAGTGGAGACCCCTGCTCCTCTGGTTTCTTGATTCTCACAAAGCGGACAAAGAAAACGTTTTCAGAGCAGACTGACAGATGTTGCTTTTGCACAAAAGTTAAATCAGAAGCTCGACCGAACTTGTACCACAACAGACTCAGTAGAGCAGCGCCCTGGTCATCGGTGTTGCTTTGAGTGTGTGCGTAAATGTAATGCATCAATGTAGCAAAATCGCTTTTGGTACATGCAATAGCCTTTTTCACGACTCTCTCTTCGGGTAGAACTTATTTAGAACCCTGTCTATTTTGAGCACGCGCTGCTTCATGGTGGCGCGGCATTGGGGAAACTGGTCCATCAGTCAGTTCTTCGCTTAACGAAAATAGGACATGACACTGTTCCTAGCTAAGCGCTTGCCATCTCCACTGTCATGAAAGGCCAAATATATGGCGAACTTGTCCATAATGATAGCAAAACTGCCACTGTCCCTCTTTCAAACATGCATGCACAAAATCTAGAGATACATGCTTATCAAGAACCGCTTGAAGTCATTAACGCCAACAGAGCGAGTGTTCTGGCTGTTTCTAGGGAACTCAAATTCATCCTATTTGTCGGAGTATATTCAAATATGCAACTGAATTCGCATATATTGGCTATGGGTACGAGAATACAACGATTCTGACCACTTGTTCCGACGTAATGCGTCGGAGCAATGTTGGAGCCATCTACTTTGATTTAATCGGTTATAATGATGCACCCAGTATATCAGTCATTGGTTACAAATGACAAAGACGGCTAGGATTGGCTCATTTAAATTATACAAATATCAAATAATGTCGGAGTGGCGAAGATACCAATCGAATTAAATAATGTGGCCCACCTAATTGTAGGGACTGTGTCCATTCCTCTCCCGCTTGCTGGCCCATTTGTGCAGCTGGTTTGGTCTGTCATTCAAAATAGCTCCTACACAACTACAACACACTCGTCGCAGCTGGCAGCCAGCTGCTGCCGCGAAGTGCTATGAGCGTAGTTATATGCGGTTCATGCGTATGCATCGCTGCGATCGGTTCTCATGTTCGGCCACAATGTGGCTGAGCAAGGTGTCGCCCACGGTTGTGTAGGCCAAGATAAACTCGCTGCAGACGCTCGTCTACTGTGCTGATACGTACTCCATATAAGATGTGCTGCTGCATCTGCGTGAGATCATGGACGTCCTCTACGACGAATTGGCCAAGGGTGAGAAGAAGGGCATCGTCGAGGCCTCAATGGCGGCAATTTCGCGCTTAGCGTCGCCCTACGCAAATGCGACCACCAAGAGCACAGGCGGAGCTGGGTACGCCTGGAACCAGTTTGTTGTGGCGTTGACCAGGCGACCGACATCAAATTTGCAATCGCATCTGACTTGCTCGTGTCCGGCTTGGTCGGCCAGGAGGATGCTGGCTGCTTTGGGCAAGGACCCAGGTCGGCATTAAGCCGCGAGCTGGTAAGTGCATGGAAACTCTGCGAGTACGTTCGAGAGCGTGTCACCCACGATACTTCGGTGCAAAATGAGACGCCTACAACGAAAAGGCCCACACCAAGTACGAGATCGTGGCCGAGTTTAAGGACATAACGCAGACGCCCGCCGATAGTGTTGCGTGTTGATGTGATTGGACGCGATTTCTGGCGCTTTTCTGGTGAGTAATGGCCAGCTATGACTATGAGTCGCCTTCATACATGTCGTCTCAAACTGACATGCAGGATTTGTCCCTGGTAGCTACTCGCCGATCGCTCCCTGTGCTCCACAATTTGCTTAGTCCACACAGACAAGCCTCGTGCTTGCTTGGGAGTACCGGAATAACGCCACGACATAAGCGCCTCACGGTTCTGGGCTTCCACCTTGAATACCGTGGCGATAGGAAAGCGCCAGTGTCAGCGGATCAACGGAATCGTGCGTCCTCGGTTTTGGTGCTGCCTTTTGAACAGGTTGTCAGTGATAAACATCCATAACCAACCACTGCCACCGTCTTTAGCTTGGATTCAGACATAGCCTACGGCTTTCGTGTGCGTGCCAGAGGCGTCAGAGGCTGGGGTCATCGCTCCCAAGTGAGCAAAGCCTATCGAACCAAGTCATTTGTCCAGGTCAAGAAGGATCAATTTTCGACCGTTCAGTCTGTCGTCGCAAGATTGTAAAGTCCATGAGTCTCCGCGTGCGATTCCATGTTCACGAGCTTCATGGAATAGGCTGAGATCCAACCCGTCCAGACAATTTGTAAAGAATTTCTAGCCAAAATCGCGTTGACCCGTACGTTGGCTATGCTATGATCATTATCTATCAGAACACTCACATGTTGAGGATCGACAACTGCGAGAGCTAGCAGCCAACTGAATTGGAAGCCTGATGCACACATACCGCTCATGATCAGAGGTCGGACAATTACGTATCGTATTCAATTCTAGGCGTCTACAAAATAATAAGCACGGCAATGCGCAGTACAACTGTAATAATAATTTACTCAACATCAGTATATATTGAGCAAATAAGAGTGCGCAAGCCTGACTTAGGCAAAAGAGAAGCACGCAAAAAGCGAGCTTCTTAAAATTGGCTGGAAGCGCACAGCTGCGCTGAGGTGTCATGATCAACTTGCACTGCCTTTCGACGGTATTGGACGTTGGACGGACCAGCTTGGCCAGATCGCTGTATAGTTGACTACCGCATCGCGGCGATTGACGGTGTTGCTTGCCGTCTTTCAATATTGAGGAAGCGTAATCTCATCTCTCCTTGCGCTTTTTGCTGACTCCCGGCTCTTCTTCAGTAAAGCACTTTGTGACCTTTGACTCTGCTGGAGAGAGTGTATCACCGTTGATCAGATTCACAATTGCCGCCTCAAAAGAGGGGAATGCAAATTTTGGCGGTGGAGCTGAGATGCTCTGCCACGATTGGGTAATCGCCACGACGGTATAATAAAGAACACGAACTTGGACCAAATCCGTAGCATCGGTTTGAAGCCACTTGAAAATGATGTCGAGTTTGAAAAGGTACCACAAGTTTTTTGTCGACCACACAAGACCGTACGTTATTTCTTACAACTTCAACTTCGCGAATGTCGTTGCGAGTGCGGACGTATCGCTGTACCATTTCAAAGGTAGAAGACCATCGAGGCGTATTCCTTTTCAATGGGTGCAGGTCGGTATGCTTAGCAGAGTTGTTGCAGCAGCTAAGTTAGACCACCAAGGAGTTCACTTGGTCTAACTCCTTCTCAGAGTCAATAAGAAACCGGTTAACCGCCGCGTTAAATCGGTGACTACCACAACCGACTAGCAGCACGTTTGGCAATGTCGCAATTCGTCGGTTTGTGCTGCAGTTATCGCCGAACCACAGACAAAGTCTTCTCGTAAAGATGGAGCACGTTTTCAATCATGGTCACATGGGCTTCTGCGTTCTGCGTTCCTTGTTCAAGCGGTGACAGTGACAGCAAATGCTCGCTGCGCTCCCTTGAACTCCACAAACCCCGAAGATTCCCACGTAGTGGACCGAGAAGTGGGACGAGCCGTCGAACGTCGAGCCAAACGACGCATCTCTCCTTGGATAGTCAAGCCGACATTTGCGGCAACTGACTGCGTACTGAGCTTCAATGCCTTGGAAGCGATGGGCTTGAGACGTGACATAGAGTGGGTAAGCTCATTGTCTACGTCGGAGACACGCAGGCTACGATGAACAATCCAGCGCATTCATTCGAACATGTTGAGCGTCTCCGCCGAAACAAATACGAAAGTTTGGAGTATCGTGCCTCCGCGAGCGTTGCCAGCGATAGAAGCTGCGTTTTCGTCCTTAAAGCCGGGATATTTTAGGTTGAGGTGTTAGAGGTGGTTGGTGTAGCCAGTGCCGGGCTGCTGCTTGCGTTCGGTTACGCCGATCTTGCAGCGGAAGGTCCCCCCGTCGAGGGCGTCGTAGTAGTATGCGCAGATGTCCTTGTTGGGCGACATGATGGAGAAACGGAAAGTGAAGTATCTGACACGATGGAAGCTGGTCAAAGCTCATGAGTGGTCGCTGATCTCAACCGCACTATCAAAATGAATATTGTACTGAAATAGTTGAGTCAAATTGATAATGTACTGATATAGCGTAATAATTGATTTTACGGGAAAATGCCATAATTACGGAATAATATTACTTTTACCAGCCCATGCTTTGATTGAAGCCCGCGCCGCCGTGAGGAAATTCAAGCTCGATTTTCAGCTGCAGCATCACGGATGCCTGCTACTTGCGGCTATTGACGGTCGATTGTTTCGATCCATTCAGGTCTCCCAAGATTTATTCACGTTAATCGTTTTGTTCGCATAGAAGCGAACATAATTAGCGCTCGGATCTAGAGGAGATCGCTAGAAACCTCGAGAAAGCGGACTATGCAACGTAGCTCGAGTTGTAGCGGTCTTCCCGTCACAAACTAATCCAAGCTGCAGCTGCAAGTAGAATCCAGGGGTTTATCGTATACGGAAGGCTCGAGATGCAATAAAGTCACTGGCTTGTGTCGCCGAGTCGTGGACCCTGGAACTGGGATGCCGTATTTTACTACACGCACTGGTGCGGCCCAAACCAGTCTTCCTCTAGAAACGGTCGGAAGCCAAAACTGTCGTGTAAAAATCTAATTACTGTCGTATAAAAATCTAATTAGTTCGTAATGGAGAACCGGCGCTGCTCGAGCCGGCGGGCACCATGATGTGTTGTACTTTCTTTCTTGTGCAGATACGCTCCTCATGCTTGGTGGCCTCTCGTCGCTGCTCGCCAGTCTTCGCCATCATCTCCTTCTTCTTGAATCGTTCCTTCATTTTCTCCTCTGCCTGCTTCCACTTTGGCTTCTTCTCGCTATCTGACGCTCCTTCTTCGTCCGAGAGACTGTCTAAAGCCAATTCGTAATCCTCCTTGGTAATCTTGCCCTTCTTCATCTTCTTCAACAGCATATCTTCCTCGGCCAGTCGGTCCCATTCCTCCACGATCTGTGGTTGCAAACATTTCTTCTTCTCTCGTCGGCGCGGCGCCTGCTTGGCCTTGCCCTCGAGCTCGTTGTCTTCCAGCTTGCGCTTGCACTTCTTGTCGCGTCCTTCTTCGCCTGCTGCTCCTTCTCTTGGGCAATCTCGAGCAGCTTCTTCTGGCGCTCTTTCACGAGCCTTGTCCTTACACTTGATGTCGATCGTCTTGATATCGGTCGTCTGGAAGTTGATGCGCACATTACGAAGCTCGTTGATCATGGGCAGCTGCATTAGCACGAAGCCACGCGCACACGGCACCCAGATCCAGCTCCTTGAAGCGGAAAATGAACTGCCACTGGTGCTCCTTGTACGAGCGCACAAATGAGATGAACGCATTCGTGCCCAGACGCGGTCGTTGATCTCGTCCAACAGCAGCGGCATTTCCTCCACGGCACCTTGCGGATCTTGAGGAAGTTCACGTACGCGTCTTCGTTCGATGACAGGACGAAAGCGCCGAGCCGTATCGACCGGAACGAGCTGTACGACTGACGCAATGCAAGAAGAAATTGGAACCATGCGGCGGATCGTACTGCACGATTCAGTCCACATCCGGCAGATCGATACCACGCGCCACGACGCCCGTGCATGGCCGCAAAGCTTTCGGAATGCTTGGTACGCTTCTTCTGCGGCATCTTGCCGTGCAGTGAGATGACAGGGAACGAGTCCTTCTGCGTGTGGAACAGCTTTTCTAGCTCCTTAACCACGGCCAAGCAAGTCGAGAAGAACACGATGGCTTGCTTGCCTTTGAGGAAGTGGCACAGCGCCGAGAGCTGCTGGTCGTGGCCCACGAGCGAGTAGAAGTTTTGAGTGTCGACGGCGTGATCTACGAATTGGCGACCTGCACAAAGATGGTCGCTGGGTTACGCGGCGAGCGCCTTCGCCTCCTGCGTCTGCGTGGCTGAGAACAAGCCTGGACAGTGCTGGCCCAGAATCTTGTTGATGCTGACCTCGAAGTCCATATACAGCAGCGTATCGGCTTCGTCCAGGATCAGGATCTCAAACTCGCCAGCAGCGGTTCACCAAATCCTCCGTGAGGCCGGGCGTACCGATCACCACAGAGCTCTTGCCAGCTCATTGCGGATGGTCTTGCGATCTTCGTCGACGCTCGTGCCGCCTACGAACAGCAGCACCTGGACATTCATTCGGCAGTGCTTATGAACGCGCAGGCGCATTCGTAGATCTGACGCTGGGCGAGACGATCATGGACACGAGCTTAGTCACGCCGGTTAGACGCCTTGATGCTGCCGTCGGCCAGTCGCGCGTGCAGCAACTGCCCAACAATGGGCAGCGCGAAGGCCAGCGTTCTGTGCAGGCGTCCACACACACGTCCTTGTTGGAGGCAGCGTGGCTGTGTGCGTCATGTATCCGCTTGACTAACAGTACAGAATCTGTTCTGTACTGTAAGAAACAAAAATGTAATTTACTGAGTAGATGGATTATTGCCGTTATACTACCTGGTAACCGAATGTTTTATGATGGATATTTATTTTCAAATACATTTCAGCGTTCAATGATGCCGGTTGGAACTGTAGTTATATACAAAAAAAAATCACACATTCTCGCTGTCGACAATGAAAGATTGTTTATGATGTGTGAATTCCTATTCGTTTCTTTTGGTATTGAGAGCTCTCTCGACTCTCGAAGACAGGCACGGACACGAGGAGTTAGACGCAGCTGCTGCTGTTGGCGACGAACGTGCCGTCCGAGTTCTCGCAGCCGCAGATGCCCGTGGTAGGAGACTTGATGCAGCCCGTGCCGACGCCGCTACTCGTGCCTTTGCCACTGTGGAGGAACACACACAGATTTAGTGTCCGAGATTTCCAATACTACTCCGTCATGCCCGATTGCTTACCT
>JAADVW010000627.1:0-19899 GCA_023335875.1 Elongisporangium prolatum | reverse complement strand
TGACATGCATGTGATTGCATATTATTTCGCTGGGTTGTTTTACCCTCACCGACTAGCGGAGAGATTTTTCGCAGTATGCATACGCTTATACAATGCGGAGTAGTTTAGAGTTGCCACGCTGAGGGGGGAGTGAAACAGATTCTAGAACAAACCAGATTGGTCTAGTTCTTTCTATAGAATCTTCTTGAGCTTAAAGTTGAAGTCTAAGCGTCAACAGACACGCACAAAACAGAAATACAGCGTGTAACTCTCTAGACTATCCACCTTAAGCACTAAATAAATAAATCTCATTCCACAACTTACTCCTTCGGGCTCAAGTCATCCTCTTCACCCTTAGCTTCTTTGGCATACTATTATAGCAAAAAAATATTTTTATCAGGAAAAGATACACGAATGAAAAGAGGAGATGCTCAGTTATTTGTTGCAAGCGTAGGTCAATACACTGCCACTCAAAAATGATGGGTAAAAATGACAATATATTTCTGAGTGCAACAGATAATAACAATTTGTCAAGGGCATTATTAAGGGTATAAATAGGGTTATAATCCATTATACTGGTAGCAAAATATATCCAAAAGCTAACCCAAGTGGTAGTGCGAAGATTTTGGGTTTCAGGTAATCCGTGCCCCCTGAACGTCAGTAGAGCAATTTAGCATCACATAGAATCAAATATTTAACATCATGCAAATCCTCTGAGGTCCATAGACTTTTGCTGATATCTAACGTCTTATGACGCTTTCTTTTGCATGATTGACTGCCGGGAGAGATAGAATCTCGAACCTGACATTTCGTGGTTACACACCACTAATCCATTGTCATTATCTGCTGTTTTTTAATATCTGCCAGTAATACCACCTCAAAAATCGGGATTTTGATTGGACAACAAATATGAATTATCATTTTCTGCTGAATTGCCATTTAAGGTCGGTACTGTACCAATGATGTTATAGATTGTGTCAAAAGTACTTCATTTTTTGGCGAGTATTGGTACTCGAAGATGCGAAATCGTCTTCGTTTATCCTCGTTAGACGCGCGCGCATCCAGCTTTGCTTTTCC
The DNA here is from genome assembly GCA_023335875.1 of Elongisporangium prolatum. Taxonomy (NCBI): domain Eukaryota; phylum Oomycota; class Peronosporomycetes; order Pythiales; family Pythiaceae; genus Elongisporangium; species Elongisporangium prolatum. Next base: position 18,843 of record JAADVW010000627.1, on the reverse strand, counting down.
GCCAATGAGTCTTTCAATTTTTCTGAGAATGGTACCGTGAAAAGTAGAAGTCCAACATTATACGTGAGAAAATATAAATGCTCAAAATGATCAATCTACATCTTCTCCACACTATTCATTTCACTTTACGAAGAACAATGACGCTCCGCAGGCAGTATTCGTCAGCACTGTGTGAAGAAGTGCAAGAAGGGCGTGGCTTTTGCGGCCATCAGCCGTGACCTGTCCATTCCCGTGGCCTCGGTTAAGGGCATCGCCACCCGAAACAAGCGTACCGGCGAGTACGCCAACAGTCCGCTCTGGTAGTCCTCGTATTATGGATTCTCGAGAGGATCGAGCCATCGTTCGCGACGTCGTGAACAACCGGTTCATTAGCTGCAGCCTTATTCGCTCAGCTATGCCAAGATCATAGTTTCAATCCACAGATTGTCCTCAACCGCATTCATGATGCAGGACTTCGCGTGCGATCTGCTCGAAAGAATCTGCATCTCTCAAAAGAGCACCAACGCAATCGACATAAGTACGCGAAGGCGATGCTCCGGCGCTTTCACGTCACAGACTGGGCGGACATCTTGTATTCGGACGAGGCGTCAGTGGAGCTGCATGGCACCACCGGAAGAGTGTTTGTGTGGAGGAGGGGCCATGAGGCCTTCCATGGCAAGTGCTTCATGTCCACGTTCAAGTCCAGCCGCAAAACATTAATGGTGTGGAGTTGGTGGCGGCCTGGGATGCACTTCTGCGAGGCTTCAGTCATGGGCGAGTACTACCGACGACTACTGCATGAAGAGATCCTAATGACTTGTTAGCTCCTTCATCTGCCAGAGCTGGTTCCAATCGTGCAGGATGGTGCACCTGCCCATCGAGCAAAGGCGACATAAATGTTATTGTGGAACATGGTTTGTGTTACTTGGGCCATCCAACTTAATGTCCAGACTTAAATCGAATTGAGAACCTATGGTACCTGATGAAGTGATAATTGGTAAAATCTAGATACCCTTGTGTGCAAAATCGTTTTGTAGATGCAGGATCGCCCGAAACCTGTCTAACTTAAGAAAGGCAGCCATATTAAGTATTAAGTATCCATTTGGTCTAATACAAAAACCAAGTATAACCTAATCGATTGTCACTTTTCATATTACGGTACTACCTAAAAACAATCAAAAGGAAACTGAGAAAATCGGACTGGTGGGATTCGGCGTTTATACCCTAGCCACAGTGTATGCATATCCATCTGTCAGTACAAACATCTTTAATAAAGACTAAAATTTGACTTCACAGCGATAAATATCGATTCAATTTTACCACCGACCTTTACTTTTTGTACCCGCTTGAGATTCATGAAGTAAACGATCGTAAATGACGAAAGTAAAGTGCCAAGTAGATTTCTCATGACCTCGATCTCTAAACATAGAATTTCGAGGGACACTGGGACTTCGAGTCTCCTCCAGCACTACGTGGCTTCTGTAAACATTTGGAACAAACCCGGTTGTGAAATTTCAGTGTTGTTCGGTAGTTGCTGTATGGACATATTCACTAAGGTACAGTAGATATATAAAACAAGTCAAAAGCAAGGCGCATAAATAAAGAAAATCGTGCAATAAATATCAGAGATACGTATTCATCGCGAATTGTATCGTGCTGTTGAAGATTGATTGCCTTGTACAAATATTTTAAGCGCAAATAATGAACGATACGCCAAGTTGCGGTTAACACCGTCCTCATCGGGATCTGAATCTGAGCCAGAGTCTGAGGCTGGCGAAAACGGCACAGAGCCACCGCTACCAACTGAGAGGTAAGACGTACACCAACGCTTTTGAGCTACTAGTCATCGGTGAGATCGGATTTTGGTCAAGCGTCCTCAAACTCGCTCGCTTGCATTCTGTTCGGTGCCCGTCAGGCATCCACTCGTGGATGAAGAAGGCAGATCAGCTAAAGGTGACAATCGAGTCCGGCAAAGGAAGTAAGGTCTGCCTAGATGGCCAAAGCCGCCCTGAACTCTATCCTTACCGCGATTCTGTGATCCAGTAGATCAAGGACATGCGTTTCACTTGAAGACCAGCCACGACGTCTCCTTCCTGAACGATGAGTTCCAACACTGGACAAGCCCTTACTCCGCTTATCGGAAACCACCCAGTCTATATCGTCTCATTCAGCGCTTTATCCGACGCCACGCCTTCTAAATTTCGGTGCCCGACAAGAACGCTCCTTTCGCCTAACGAACTATTCGAAGAGCAGCGCCAGTTTGCTTACATGATTGGATTCGTCTTATGCCTCCACTATCCAGCCTCCACTATTTTTAACGCTGACTAGACGGGTGTGTACTTCGGCGACGATGGGGGTCAGACGATGGGGTCGCATCATCACCGGCAGAGAGTCGAACGAAAGCGACAAAGTCCTGGGTCTCCGCCACTCCTATCGCGTTCTGGTGTCTACTGCTGGGCAGAAGCTACGCCCTCTGTTCATTTCACGGTGCACCTCGGTGGAACTGTAGAGGCGAAGTGTGGTTATTTGCCTCGTGAGGCTGTGTATGCAGTCAAAGAGAGAGGTCGGATGGAAGCTACAACCTGGAAGGTATCTTCATTGGTGAGCTTTGGGAGAAGTATATTTCCGAGGAGCGCCCTGATGCTTTAGCAATCTACACAGACAATCTAAAGTGTCATGTTGCGACGATCCTGTTGAGGACTTAAGTGAACTGGGGACAGAGGTCCTCTCCCAAAGAACACAACTGCGGTCCTTCAACTGCTCGTTGTAGGAGTCATGGGCCCTTCAAGAAAACCTTGCAGGCTCTGGCATAAGCTACCGAGATTGAGGCAGTGCGTGATAACCCTCACATCCCTCTACGAGATCAGCTTCTTTCTAGAGCTAAGCGCTAACGTCAGAGAGGCGTAAAGAGATTGTCGTATTGCACCGGCAGATTTTTTCCAATCGAATGGAACTGCGGGTCGCCGTAAAGACCTCAGCGATAGATGCCTTTACCGGCTTCGTTCGTCGCTCGACTGGTTGGAAGGTTGTCGCTTGACGTGCCTCTCCCAAATATGGGCTGGTCTTCAGATTTGCCCTGGATCTAGAGATCTCACAGTCAGGTTAGCCTTGAATCTGGGATCTGGCTCTCAGATCCCACATGTCTGACTTCACATCCACCTCTGATCCGTGGATCTGACTATCACATTCCACAGATCTGGAAAATGTCGTCAGATCTAAAACTCTTGGTATCAGATCCACGCCGCAAATTCGATGGCGGACTTCAGGTTTCTAATGTAGATCCGGGATCCGGGTCAAGACCAAGAAAGGGAATCAAGATCCAAGTATCGACAGAGTCTTGGATCTGAACTTTACCTCCCGAAAGCGGGATCTGGGCCTTGGATCCTAAGTATGGAACCGAGGTCTGCATCTTGACTTCGGATCTAGGATCAGGGCCTCAGAGTCCAGATCTAAATATCTAGATCCAGGAGCAGATCCAAGTTCTGGATCTGGGATCTGGTAGGTCCATGCTGCGTCCTTGGGGTCTTGGTGGTAGACCATAGATCTTGGCGCGTGGTAGACCCAGGATTCCTATGTAGCTGTTTGGTTTCACAGACCTAGATGTTAGGCTCTTGTAATCTAGGTTGCAGATCTTGGCTCAACAGATCACTTCACTGATGACGATCACTCCTTTTTTGGCGAGTCTTGTGTCCCAGCTCCACTGATTCCGTTAGGTACGCCCTGTCCCAATTTCTTCTCATTGGGTAGTCAATTTCTTGTACCACTTTACCACAAGATCGCCAACCGCTTTATGAACACATGGAGTTGTATTAGTGAAGATAAAGTCATAATTGCATGGAATAAACCTGGTATATAAATAAAAGGCGGGCGACGTCAACAGCCGCTGCTGCTGTAGGAACTCGCACCTACAGTAAAATTTCTTTCCTTAACTTGCCTTTGAAATAACCGTGGGGTTTGAACCTACCACCATCACCGCGAAGTGTAACCGACCCGTCGACTGACCTATTGGAACTGGACATTCAAATTGGTGTGCCGTATCTTTCGTCCTATAGGTTTTTCATAATTAAGTATAGTTAAGGGAAAAATTTACCGTATTACATCTATACATCGTAAACTGTACTTGCAGCCATTGATAAAAGGCTAGAGTTTATCTCTTTGAGCCTATGTCGCAACAAAACATGCTGGCATAAAGCTGAACGCCTTCCTTAGGGGCTCAACAAAAATAGGTATAGTGTCCTCCTTTTCTTTGATTATGACAGTGTACGTAGCTGATATATTAAAAAATAAATATATAAGCAAGCAAACACATTACCTCCACCGTTACCCCTGACATGAGTGATGGCCACCAACTTTTTATTGACCACGTAAAGGGGTGCGGTGGGGTGGGGGTACGGGAATGGCGCCGACCTCTGAGGAAAATTTACCTCCCATAAATCATGACGAGTTGGGCTTAGCCAAAATGAAAAATGAGCAAGGAACCAAAAGCCACTACCAGTCGTCAGTCGAATGGTGGTGGCGGCGTGTGCCTCGTGTCCAATCGTGGGGTCAAAATGACACGAACAACCACCGATCATTGTAGAAGCTGATGCGAAGGATTGGCTAGGTAGAAGCCGACCAAGAAGCAACTACAGTAGGAGTTACGTCGAAAGAGCGACGGCAGATATTTATCATTATCGAAAGAGTTTAAAGTGGACACGAGAAATCAGTGTACATGATTAGGTTTATTTAGCACTCCATTGACATTCAAGCTGTTAGCAAGCAGACCGGAGGAAATATGGCCATGCTTTTAATAGTTGGTGATCAGTAATTCGGTCAGCTCAAAGTGCTCACAGCAAATCATAGACGTCATATTTTCAAACTGAAGTGTGTTAGGTCGTACCATGTTTTCTTGCAGAGTCCAAGAATAGAACATAATATGTTTTATTTTGCTAAAGAGGATGCGAGTTACTGGTGCTGCAAAGACAACCCCACTACAAACATATATGAGGCCTCCTCTTCTATCTCAGCTTGCTGAACAAGTCAAGGTTTTACTCATCAATAGGAATCCTCGATGCAGTAATGAACGTGGTCGGATGTGAATTATTAACACAGTTCAGGGATGAGGTGAATGTAATTTTTTTAGGGATGTCCGCATGCTGAAGCATAGGTGAGTTTGTAATATGCATTCAGTGACATGGGGAGGTCCTTGGATGGCTGTCGATACGTGTACTTCAGAGGAAACACTGTTAAATAGAGGTCGTGTTGCTCTGGATCGACCTAATACATGTTGCAATAATTTCGTTAGAATGCCCGGTAGCGAGACCACCTATCGATAGGAGATTACGGCACAAATTGAGTATATATGCTCATTAACGTCGCGAGCGAGTACTCGAACCACATGCTCTATTTCAAACATGGACCAACCCTATAGATTTACTAATGCGGCTGATTATGATTGCCTACACTTTGGGACGCGGAGTTAATGGCTTGAACGTTTATGTGCATGGACTGATGAACTGAGTTGAGGCACATAGCACTACTATAGTGGAGTAGTTGCCAGCAACGAAGCGCTTTGATCCACAATTTCGATTCAAAGGATAAGTATCAGGCGAAATGAGCAATCCCTAAGTTGGAGATCGTGTTCCGGGCGAAGGAGGCAGCGATACCTTCTAACGTACAATAGAGCACACCGTCGAGGAGTCGATCCAGTAATCGTCGGTTAATATGACCATCAACTTGAGATATATCAAACATAATTGAGGATGTACGTAAGCATTGCGTCACATAGATATTTTTATGGTTCATGCTATGCGTATGTTGTCGCTGTTGTAGGTTGCATGACCAACAAGGGTGTATTATTTCCCACACCTCGGAATATGTGGGTATATTTAGCTCCAGATCCGAATCCGTTCAAGCGGACTACCATCGCTCGACTACGGATGAAGATCCTTACCATTGTGAACGCAACAAGCGCTCCAATAATTCACACCGAAAGATTTGCCTTTTAGCAACGACGATGGTAAGGGTGCGTGATACATTTAGGTCGTGGACTCAAAACTTAAACATTGACTGGGTGGGTACACAAGCAGAGTTCAACTTGTGTATGCACTCAGTCAATGTTGTGTGCATTTTGGAGCGATGTTGTCGCCGGCAGAGCCCATTGCTGCTCACCTAAAACAAGAATACAGAACCTGTAAGTTTTGGGTCCATGACCTAAATGTATCACACACCCTTGCCGTCGTCGTTGCTAAAAGGCAAATCTTTCGGTGTGATCATTGGAGCGCTTGTTGCGTACACAATGGTAAGGATCTTCATCCGTAGTCGAGCGATGGTGTCCACTTGATCGGATCTGGAGCTAAATACACCCAGATTTTCCGAGTTGCGAGTTGATTTGTTCCCTGCTTACCCGGAAATGCTTTGGACTTCACCACGTTCACACAAAACTAGTGAAAGGCAGTCTTCGTTAGACGCCGCTTTTGCTCTCGGGGATTATGCTGTTACGACGAAGTAATCTTTGCGAACGGGCATATCAAGATTGTGAACTTTGTGTACCAACGTAAACTACTGAAGATACATGCAGAAAAGAAAAGTAATAGTACGACCAAGTTACTGGTTGGAAAGAGTTAAAGCTCGAGCCGGTCGTGTAGCTGCATGCATGCTACGTCTGGGTGCGCGGTGAGATGTGCTAGAGGTTGTATCCTCTATGCTTCTATAGAACGCGCATCAGCAGGCAATAAATGCTTATCTTTCTTTGCATATGATTTTCGAAATGAGATAAAACCAGGTAAATCGTCGCATTCAAAAAAGGAAAAATAGATACAGTACTGTGTCAGCAGGCCTGGCGTGTCCTACGTGACTCAAGGTACATCAGGTCACAGTGGACACACTAAGTTTTGTATGGGAAGAGGCAATACAGATAGGTATACAAAGCGATCAGGGTTGAGATTGTTGATATTATGTTCCACAAGAAGAGTTTTAATACAGAGTTTTACTACAAAATAACATTCTCGAATTTCACATATTACCAAAATTTAACAGTACTGGTTAACATGTATTACCATGACAACATTATCATTCTCGCCGCCCTTTCGCCACTTATTCTTTCGATAGCGATGAGCGACATTGCGACGCGTGCCATCGAGAACAATATCGCGGTACAAAGAGCGGTGCAAGAAGCGTTGGTGAAGAGCCACAACGAACAGTACAAGAACACAAGGAAGAACTATGAAGGCAAGCAGCAAGAGTGGATCCTCTGGTGCACTACCAGGGAGTTCACGGACGGCAGTATTGTGACTCAAGGCACGATCCTTCTCTTCCTTGAAAAAGTCGTCCAGTCTCGCGGTTCACGTACGAGTGTCAACGGAGGTGTGGTCCCCCTGTCTGTCGAGTGACGACCCACACGGGTACGTGAAAGCACTGGCCGATCTCTATAAAGACGCAGCAGTCGCTCGGCTCCACCCCTCTCCGCACCCACGAGACAAAGGGCAGTGGGCGATCTCTCGTGACAGGCTTGATTTGCTGATCGGGCATGCTTTAATGTCGCGTGGTGAAAGTACGCAAAAGCTTCCACCCCCCGACCTTTTCTCGATGGAGCTACAAAACGAAGGTCCGACTCCATGTATCGCAGCTATGGTTATCATGGATCAAGGAAAAATCAACCAGTTTAGAAGAATCGAGTACGGTAGATTCATCAGACATCGCGAAGTCGAGCTCTTATCAATCCTCGCGCTAGCACTTTATCTCTTCTGGAGGTTTCACATCGTCGGAGAAGTGTTTCCGGATTTGACATCTAGGCAGAATTGGTACAATACACATTTGATCGATGGGAAGGACCCCAAAGGCGAGCTATCCGTTAGTACCCAAGCCGGAGGTCTGAAGAAGGCCATGCAAGAATGCGGAGAAAGGTAAGCAAGATATAAAACAAATTTTACCACTATTTGATATTAGTAGGTTTTACTAAGATTCAATCCTCAGTTAAATATCCGATTATCAGCACTGTGCGTCAGGCTTTGCCGGTTATGAGCAACGTTGTTGAATCTGGTATTGGAAGTTTTGGCCTTCGGTTATGAGCAATCGAAGGCGTTCTTATGGATGCGAGCCAAGAAGTGAGAAAATAGTAGCCGGAAATTTCCGATTGGTATGTGTACAATCGACGACCAGCCGACTTCGGATACAAATCTCTCGCTGCAACCTTCTATTTCATAACTCAAGAGACCTAAAGTCCTTCGTCGACGTATGGAGATAGTGTGACATTAGCCTCGTGGGCAGCCCTTCAGTGCGACAGCTTGAACAAGTTCGAGGTCCCAAATGGAGAACCGACGAAACGTAACGCCAATATTTTTGTCGCAAAAAGGTTTTCTATGTCGCAATAGAATTTTTGGAGCAGTCGATCAGAGAATCAGCGGCTTCCACAGCTCAAGTGCTTGAAAAAGGGCGTCAAGAGGGCAAAACAAGCCTAGATGGCTTTATGAAGGAAATTAAGAAGCGGGGCGCAAGTGCAGTGTACGGCTGTTAATTACTCATTAGATTCGGTTTTCATAATAACCATTTTTGATACAGTTTCACCGCTTTCATTAATTGAATGTAAAACATTTTAATTTCGAATAACTGAAGTAGCTGTAAAAGTGAAAGTTACTATTAGTTTTTACCCTGAAACGATTGTTTACCATAAAACAACTGTACATAACATAAACGTTGTTTATTGTTTAAAATTGCCAAAAACGGAATCATCGCAGCATTATATGCGAACCAAAGGTACACACGCAGCTGAAACGTGTCAGTGATCTCGTTCATCGGTGCAAGTACAAGCTCGCTGATGTAGCTACAGGCAATTCGACGGTGTGCAACAAGCCAGTGCGCTGTGGGGCATTTCGAATCCACATGATGAGCCAGCATCTGAAGGCTCAAATGTTGCCGTGGCCAAAGGATTTCTACAAGCTATACGCGGTCCGAGAGGATTCGACAGGTACGGCATCCATTGAAGAAGCCTCTGCGCCACCACGAAGAGATTTGGAAGCACGCCTTGCTTCTATCGAGCGTCTCCTTGACGCTGTTGCGGTGTCAACATGGGCACCTTCGATCGATGCGACAGCGTCCGCGACGTCGTCGAGGAGAACGAGAAGGAAGCTGAAGGCAGTTTAATGCCCCTCGCTCGTCATATGTTAGTGTTGATGGTGCAGACGAGAGTGTGATCAGGTTGCATCGGCTATTTAACAAACATTGTTCCAGATGATAATTACATAAGAACTCGTCGCTTTTTTACAGCGTGAAAATATGATTGTACATCGATCCTCAACCTTCTTCTCTGACTTCAATTCTAGATTCTTGGCCAAAGCGTTTTGTGACCTTTTTCCTTTGGTCGTGGTGGATTTGATGAACACGAAATATCAACACGGGATTTTTTAAATTTATCGGTATTGCTCACGGCTATCGAGTCAAAAGCTTGCACAGCATCCATCATTTCTTCTTGTTGCTTTTGACGTGTTGGCTCGTCATAATGCTCTTAAAGCTATTTACCCCCATGCTAAAATGAATCCCCGGTCAGCAATCTGGGCTGGTTGTGAAGAGGTGGGTCAAGTTCCGTGAGAATACTGGCCACACCAGGGCGTCACTTGTGGTATAGTTTTTCTCGGCTGGCCCTAAGGGATGGAGAACCAGTTGGTTAACAATCTCAACTAATCAATATAAGCCAATACCTCACACTGCGTACCCTTGTATATCATTTAGATCGGTAGAAACGTGTGACTATCAAGAATGACAACCCAACGAACCAGATCCTTCGCACAAGTGCTGACCCAAGTTTTCCTCAGTATTTATACAATTAATACAATCAAGTATATACAAACATCTAGGGACTTCTCAAGCTTTTAAGGGCCTGAGGTCGCTTGGTCTACTTACGCAGCTGAGTTTATACAGAAACTACCGCTCAGGACCCTTGCTTACACAACCGAGTTTCCAAAGAAACCAGTACGCAGGACCCGAGTCTGCTTCGGCACCAGAAACAACTCAAATCTGGGGCAAACGACTATTTCTTGGTGCAAGCCAGGATGGCCCTCGCAACAAATAAATGCAGATAACAATTCACAATCGGTGCCTAAAATCGGCAATATAAAATGCACTACCGGGAGCAACACTACTCCAGTCGTACAAAGCACTTATGCAATATGGGACGGCTTTGGGTTAGCAGTTGCCGCCCAAGGAAGGAGGGTGGTTTCCGCTTCCCTAAGCTCTCGTTGCTTCGGCTTCTTCCAGGGGAGATTGGAAGGAGTCTTGCGTATTTGAAGACAAAAAGAAGACTGTATTGATATGAAGGTAATGGAACATGCAAATTAACGATGAGCAGAAAAGGAGGTCCCAAGGTACCTCCGATGGCACTAAGGTGGACAACAGATGGCGATCTTTGCCAGCCAGTGAGAATCAGACCAGGTCTCACCTCCGACCAGTCCGGTCGACTGGAGCAAGTTAGGGTGATTGGGGTCAGTTTGGCTGACTGGGGTCGGTTCCACTGACTGGGGCCAGTCTGGGAGTATATCCTCGGGACATGCGGGACGTGAGCTTGAACTTGCGTAGAAGACGTTCTCTGGGAGCAGGTCGCGTTTTAAAGCGCGAGCCTGCTGATTGGTTGATCTGACTTCTGACGCCACTTCGTCACATTGTCATCCAACATGTGAACAATTGAACACGTTAGACGGTCCAACGTGCGGAATTGCTTTGAATAGAAATGGCTCGCAAAAATCAGAAAAACAACCTTTAACCAGTCAAACCGAAAAAATAATTTGTGCGCCGCCGCAGTTATGCCCATCTTGTGGGCTCCTGTCCAACAATAACCTATAGGTCTTCCGTGAACCGGGAATACGACAATTCGAGGTTCCTTCGAACTCAATCCCCAACAGATTTCTCTGCTGATGGTACAAAAGGTTCGCCACACACGGCAATATGGAATGCGCACCTCGAATCAACGCTAATAACGGCGGATAACAAGTAGGGGTAACATAGATGAGTAGTCTGACTGACGAACTACTCGGGTTGGGATTAGGGAGCGACCTCTCTCTCTCTTTTATCCGTAGGCACACAGCGCACATACACGCATGGTGTTTATACACTTACACCAGTCCCATTCTACAGTGAGCACTCAGGCTATTGGTAGGCGTAAAGACTGAAGAGGAGGCTTGAGTACTTGAGAGGAAAATGAGGTGTGTTTATTTATCGGCATATACATAGGGTCGATCCTGATCAGAACGGTCAGGACCTCTAAACATATAACTGGGAATGAGGCACGTCGAGGCGACGTTGGGCGAGGATGGTGGGGTCGCACTGGGAAGTGGACCTCTGTGTACCTCCAAAACCCGATGGGTATCGGGATTGGGGTTTCAAATCGGTAATTCTAATGGACTCGGAAAACCAGTTTCCTGATTCTCAGGATCACCAATCCGGACTTGCCATCGTTGGGCATCCCCGAAGCAGGATCTAGAAACAAACAATCCCAGGTATCTGGCCTAGTTCTACCCGTTCTACATATGTCAGGCTGACCTGGAACGTTCTGGGAATGTTCCAGGTGAGGACTCGAGCGATCGTTGGTGATAATCGCCTTGGTCGCCCCGAATCACTTTGTCACACACTAGCAATGGACATTGTGTGTGAACACCGACTTGGGTTGGTGGCTCGAGAACCATCGAACTAGAGTTGTGTGGAGCTTTCCAAAGCAGCGTGAAGCAGTGTGGAGAGAGGGAGCAGCTTGCAGTGCTTGCGGGCTCTAGCTAAATAGACTCACTTTCCAATCTTTCTCGCTAAGTAACAAACCAAGCAAGACTCGACCGCTCGACCTCTGCTCTACTTACAGTATTTCCAATATTTACCTTCTCCGACCTGGGTTTTCCTGCAACGATTGAATATATATTTGCGAAGATGGCCATATTGGAGGCATTTGCTGCATACAAATGCTGAAGTAGCTAACCATCTCGTGCCACATTTGCGAGACCATTTGGTTAGATATTCTCGATATGTTACCTCGCAGTGAAAGTCTGAAATATACAATCATTAATTGAAACAAACTGATACTTACCTACATTTTAAAGTTATTGAGAAAACCGCCTTCAATCATGGGAAAGGGTTTTTCGTACTTAAAAGAGATTTCGAAAGGACCAAAAACCAAAATCAAAAATAATGCTAGTCAGTGTCGAAAATAGGATCGACCTGAGTAAACCAGTAAATTTGAAAAGGTTCTACGATGATTTGTGTAAGTTCAAGGACATCAGCGGATAGCCCGTAAAACTAGGCAAATTACTTCAACAAACAATTTGCCTAATTTTTTTATACGACATTTTTGGAAGGCCATATCTTCGCACTCTCTTGTTTGTGGCCCTGAGCGGTTCTATACAGTAAATAGTCATAATACTCTTCTTGGTACTGATACCCATAGATAGCGATTGTACTTTGCTTGATTAGAATAGATGTGTTTGTCGTGGTCTAATGGACATAGCATTTCGAAAATATATGGTATAGACTTCCGAGTTCATAGAGCATTATCGTTTATTTTCGAAATACTTTTTGGAGTCTCTATCAAATAAACCTTATTTTCGATTTTGCGTGGTATATTGTGTTACAGGTGGAGAATTACCATATCCGATAGAAAACTTGTCGAGTTCATTATGCACAGTCTCAGATAGACTATTTTGAGTGCATCTAAATGATCAAACTTTCTCGTCCACTCCATCCGAGAACCACTGGTGGTGACTGGAATTGATGTTTACAAGCTGCAAACCGCGGATTTCGAAATCTTGAAGCGATTTGGGCTCGGCTGTTGGTATATTAAACAGGGAGGAGGATCCATGCTCAGTCCCAGACGAATCCTGAGCCTCCGAGTGCACGTAGCAGGTTAGAAATGCCGGCGGGTACTGATTCGCATTCATCATGACTTCGGCCACAGTGCGCACTAGAACTGGGATGTCAGGCCGGACACCGTTCTGGCGATATGCTTTAATTGATACTGCAGTTGAAAATATCACGATAAGCGCACACGCGCCATATGTGAAGTAAGACGATTTCGATGGCGTGGACATGAGCACACGGTTCTGGATAACGTTGTTGGTAAATGCCAGCGACTTCTTCGTCTCCCCTAAATCGATGATCTCGTGCGCAGTTCCGTGCTGGAAAAGCCACATCAGTGGTGCCGTATATGCTGGCTGGAGCGAGTGCTGAGAGTACAGATGATTGTCCAACGTACTCATGAGGTATTCCTCTCTGGAAGACTTGCAGTCTGTGCCATTGAGAATCGCAGGCCAGTTGGTCTGTCTGAATGATTTGCTTGACGCGAAATCGCCTCCGAATTTGTTGTCATGCTTGATCCTGGCGAGAGCAGTCCACAGATAGGACGAGCCGGTGAAATCTTTCAAGTTTGCTGTAGGCAGGTATTGTTGCCCGACAACGAGCTGCTTCGAGATTTTGGTGAGGTTGAACGTCAGCCCTTGGCAATCTTTGTTGTGCGTGGTGACGCATGTAGCTCCAAAGCGTTGAGCGAGGTCTTCGACTTTCCAGCTGAGGATTCCAACGGTGATTGTGTAGATCTTCCTTGCGTTCTTGATATAAGCCTTTCGCCTAAACTCAGACGCACGGTTGGCAGAGGCATTGATAGAGATTTTGAACGTACTTGTCTTGGTCAAGATGGGAACGTTTCTCTGATCTGAGGACGACACGGCGCCCACAATTGGAGAAAATGAATCAGACCCACTCTGGGGCGTGCTTTGTGATAATCCTGTTGTGGTTGGCGATGTCTGGACTGGAAATCCGAGGACTGTAGGAGAATAACTTCCGACTGGGACAATCTCAACTGGAATATCATCTGCTGGCTGTTCTGATATTGGATCTGACTGAACCGATGGTGTCGGGTCGCCTCCTGGAATTTCAACCGGTATGTCCCAGCCCAAGGGGAGATCTGGGATCGGCATCATGGTCGTTGGGTCCCCTCCTGGAACTTCATTGGGTGGAGCGGCTCCGGTATCAAATCCCGAGCCTTCCACTGTCGAAGGCATTATGTCGTCAATTGGAGTTTGCGTCTCCTCAGAATCACTCATACTACCAGAGACGGAATCGGAAGAAACTAGTGATGTTTGAAGCTTCTCAGAGCCATTATTGAAATAGGTAGACCCGGAGGAAACACTTGAGGTTATAGAAGGTGCTTTTACACTGACTGATGTAGATGATTCGCCAAATGATTCTCCTGATGGTATTCCAGTTTGCGGATTATCAGCAAGAAGCTCATGGATTTCATTACGAAGCTCGCGAAATCGCGAGTTTTTGCCGGCTCGGGCATCAATATTCATGGCATCTCCTTGGACACGACTTGCGATACTAAACACAATAAAAGAGGTATTTGAACGTCCATGCTGACAGTTTGAAATCGTCGCCAAAATGTCTTCGCTCCCATTGGCATCCAAGCAAATGCGGACGGCCAAGACCTGGCTTTCAGGGGAAGTTACGACTTCTTTTGCATTGACTTCGGCTAATCCTGAGAGCATGCAGCCGTACGTATTGCAATCGTCCCATACAGCCATTTCATAGATTGCGTCTTCTCCATCCTTTACATCAACCATAGTAGACTTATAAGTGAGTGTACTACTACCTCCATCTGAGCTGTTACTGGTGATATTGGTCGTCAACCTGCAGCTGAAAAAATTGCGCTTAAGTGGGATTTCCAGTGTAATCGCATCGAACGTAATCGTGTGTGACAGGTTCAACTTCGTGAATTGAACAGTGCTTTCGTTCATTGAAAAGTGCTTGAAGTGCTTCTTTTCATTGGAAAATGTAGAGCCAATTAGATCCTGAAACGAGTCAAGTAAGCCATTCGTGTTGTCAGCAGCTTGGTCACCATATCCACTCAACAGCGATTCATACCGAGTCACATTATCGGATTTCTGCCCAGCAAAGAACGTGTCGGTCAATTCAAGAGAAAGAATGGCGAGAGCGGTCGCGTTCTTCTGACTCATTGGAAGTAGAGCCTCAGCAGAGGACCAAGACACGTTCATGGCCAGATTCAATTGCGCGGGATCGGATGAACCATCAGGAAGCATGTACTGAAGCCACTCGTGGTTTGAAAAGCCAAACAAAACCGATGCAGTGTGGTCGCCTTCATCAAAAACGCTGCAGGTGGCAGTCTCGCGTGGGTATGTACCTGCGATAGCTGATCGCAGGATTGTCGATGTGCTGGGTTGAGTCGCATTGCCAAAGTAGGGCGTATAGTTCTGGTAATTGTTCATAAGATTGGCATCGAATCCGTTCAAATCCGCAAATGACAAAAAGGGAATCGTTTTCATGGGCTTGAGCTGGACGTTTGTGGCTACAAATCCCTGTGTGGCCAGCCAACCAACACTGCCTGTGATTGCCAGCAGAAACAACTTGGCCCACATCGTAGAGTTATCAAACATCAAGCTGGGAGTGATCGCGAGCACGAGAACGTAGACAATCAATTGCAGCGCAAAGCTCCATGCTCCACCTAGCGCAGATGCTGCATTGCCACTGTAACTGTTGAGATCGTCGATTTGGTCTGAAATACTGGCATTTCGAAGCAGTCTCCAGGACAGCGATTGACCAACTTCCAAGGTTCCGAGGTTGAAGCCTTGCTGCAGTGCGAACGTCATTACTACTAGAAGAGTCGAGAGCACCACTGCTGCTACAAGCAGTCGCCACGGATGAATGCGAAACTCTACGTGGGCTTTCGATGGGCTGAGACCAATTTCGTTGCAATATCCAGGTGGCTTTGTGAAGTCAAGCGTTGGATCGTAAGGAGTCTTTCTCATGACGGCATCGACATCCGCGATAGAATATGGAGTTACCTCCGCAAAAATTTTGCTTGAGCTAGACGACGAAGGCACCTCTTCCACAACGGCCTCGACATCTCCCATAGAACACCGAGTGACAGTCTCAAGATTCGATGATGTCGGCAACGCTTCCACCGAATTCTCCTCATCCGCGATAAAACTTGAACACACATCCTCAAGGTTCGGATGTGGACTCGACGAAAACTCATTCACGGCGGCCTCTACTTCCATGATAGAGCTCGGAGCTCCACCGTCGACATCCATGCTTCGAAAGGCTGACGAGGCGACAGAAGTGTGACCGCTTGAGGCAGTTTGGGCTAGAAATCACTTTTCAGAATATGTGGTGCTCGTCTAGTAGTCGTTTCAGGCCAAACGTCTGAAAGTGACTGCTATCCAAGATCCGTTTCTTTCTTATTATATGATAGCACGCAATAAGATCTAAATTAAATTCTTCCCGTGTGTGTTTTTTCATTAATGAGGCTTGTTTCGAACCACCGATGGGCGGTCGTTTCACTCACATGGCATCGATGGATACTTTTAAACCACCATGCTCTGGAAAATGTGCGCAAGAGAGAATACCGTAACATTTTCTGTAAACGAACGCATACTTGAGTCGAAGACTTCTACACTTACACTCTCTTCTTCTTTCTTATCACCTCCTGGCGAATCTGCCAACCACTGGCGATCGTGGGAGATTCTACTCTCCAGCTGCAGGCCACGAATTTCAAACTCTCGAAGCGACTTGGGTTCGTCCACTGGAGAACCAAATCTAGTGCCACGCTCTATCACGTCCGTGTCCTGTGTCGAATGCACGTAGCACGTTAATAAAGCTCTTGGGTACTGACTATCCAACAGCATGACCTCGGCCACAGTGCGCACAAGTACTAGCCGTTCAGGCCGGACTCCATTGCGTCTATAGGCCATCAGAGATACCGCGAGCGACAGCACCACCACAAGTGCACATGCTGCGTACGTAAAATGAGACGAGTTGGATGGCGTCGACATGACCGCGCGATTTCGGATGATGTTGGATGCGAACGCCAGTAACTGCCGGTTCTCTCCCAGATCGAGGATTTCGTTGGCAGTGCCGTATTGGAAAAGCCACATGATGGACGAAGTGTACGATGGCTGGAATGAGTGTTGTGTGTACAGATGGTTATCCAACGTGCTCACGAGGTACACCTCACGGGACGACTTGCAGGCCGTTCCATTGATGCCTTTCAGCCAATTGGTCCCTTTAAACGCCTTGCTGGATGCGAAATCGCCTCCACATCCTGCGTCTCGCTTGATCTTAGCCAGCGGAGTCCACAGATAGGACGATCTTGAGAAATCTCTGAGATTGGCAAGCGGAAGATATTGGCGGCCGACAACCAGTTCTTGTGAGCTGGTGAGATCAAACGTCAGGCCTTGGCAGTCACGATTGTACGTGACGTTGCATCGGACGCCAAAGCATTCAGCAAGATCTTGTAGACTTTGGAACATTATCTCCAGACGTATCGGTAATTGTTAATGGTGACGCAGATGTTGGAGCCTGCGTTAATACATCATCAGAAGTCTCCGTAGTCGCTATTGGTGTTGCTGTCGTTAGAATGGGTGTCTGGGTCGTGGGCTCTGGCGTCTTGATAGGAGTTTTGGTTGAAGGTTCCGGCATCTCGGGCGTAGGCTCCGGTGTCGTAATAGGAGTTTTGGTTGTAGGTACCGGCGTCTCGGGCGTGGGTTCCGATGTCGTCATAGGAGGTTTGGTTGTGGGCACCGGCGTCTGGATCGTGGGCGCAGTGTTGTGGACCGTCCTGTATATGAGACACCCACAGTTGCCTTTTGTCTGAGTGTTTGCGATCGAACATTCCAGAACCTGATCTGGAACGTTCGCTGGTTAGGAATGGTAGTTTTAGGATAGGATCGATCTAAACAGGATAATTCACTTTTCATTCTACTCTGCATCGAACACGATCGACATCGACTCGTTTAACGCAGGTGGTTCTGGCGTCATAACCGTTCAAATTTTCGGGATTGCAGTTGTTGGTACGGGTGTTTCTGAAGTAATAACGACCGTTGTTGCGCTCTGGGTTGGTGTAGGTGTACTTGCGTTACCACCCGGAATTTGACCAATATGGATATCAGGCCGAAGCTGTTGTAGAGGCCTACTTTCAGGAGACAGTGTGTCAAAAGAAGGTTCCGGCGTACTCTCACCAGGAGAAGACGACCCGTCATCACTAGAAGTATCAATCATATCAAAAGAACGTTCGACGAGCTTCCACAGTCGTGACGTCGCTTCGTCTTCAATGTCAATAGTCACGGCCTCACCTTCAATTCAACTTGCAACACTAAATACCAGAAACGAATCCAGAGTGCGGTCATATTGACAGCCATTCATGCTTTCCAAAGGGTCTTCATTGCTATCAGCATCCAAACAAATACGAGCAGCCAACAATTGACTTTCTGGATAAATAGAAGTGCCTTTGGAGTTGACTTCGTCCAATTCAGTGAGCATGTAACCATAGTTATTGCAATCGTCCCACACCGCCATCTTGTAAGCAGCGTCTTCTCCCTCCGCAACGTCCACTAGCGTAGGCTTGTAGGTCAACGTTGCATCAGCACCAGCATTGGCCAAGTCTGCTTTGAGAGTGCGACTGAGGAAATTGCGCTTGAGCGGGATTTCCAGTGTGATCGCATTAAACGTGATCTTATCAGAGAGCCGCGTCTTCGTGAACTCAGTGAAGCTCTCGCCAGTGGAAAAGTGCTGGAAATAGTTCTTCTCATATGACAATGCAGAGCTCATGAGCTGCTGGAACAATTCCAGAAACCCTTTGGTGTCGTCAGTAGCCTGATTCGCAAACTCAGCCCACAACGATTCATCACGAGTCTCATTCACGGACGTCTGGCCACCACCAAAGAGCGATTCCGTCATTTCCAGTGCACTCTGTTGTCTCACGCGGATATGCACCAGCGATAACACTCCGCAACAGTGTGGATGTGCTGACTTGAGGACTCACAAAGGCGTTTCCACTGAAATGCGTAAAGTTCTGGAAATCGGTCATCAGATCGCGATCAAATCCATTCAGATCGTTGAACG
>JAADVW010000626.1:0-19900 GCA_023335875.1 Elongisporangium prolatum | reverse complement strand
TGTCCCGCTACGGATGTTACGGAGAATACCTATCGGTTATTGCCCTCTTAAAGTCGCTTGATCTACACTCACCGCCATTGAACTTTTTCGGCGTGTTCTTTGCATGGGTAAGCGTAAGACACGCAAAGCTAAAGCACATTATTCAATAACACTGAGGCTTTGACCAATCGCCACAAAACGCTTGATAAGCTCGTTGACAACGATCACGCAGCAAAAGCTTGTGCAATTAATTGGGAACAAAATCCCGGACTGCAAAGACTCAGACGCTCGCAACGCAGTTCACAGCACGACCGAGTTGCTGAAGAAACGCAACAAGCAACTTCAAACATCTTAAAGACCAGATTCGATCACTCTTTCCAGCTGTAAAAGAAGCATAGACTCGCTTAGAACTACTTTTGTGATAACAACCTAAAATTTAGATCAAATAGGTGGCCAACATCCCGACAATCAGGGACCGCTGCTCCATGACGTGGCCAAACAAAGGTTTTCCAATCATTCTGCTTAAACTCGGATATTTCGGCCAATCAGTGTCAAGGTCGGGCATGGTCCAGGGGTGCACTTCTATGGGTCCTGGTTCGGTCAAAGTTGGCCCGGTTAGTGACCCGGGACCGATCTGGGTGGAACCGGTTTGATCCGTGGTAGTAACACCTCGGCAAAGTGACATACCGGTTCACGGTGATCCGTACCGGTTCATACCAATTCAGTACAAAGACGAGGCAGGGATGAAAAGGCGAGAGATCTTTTTAAGGGTTTAGGAAGAAACGATTACAACAAGGGTCGTGGGGGGAGTTTCATGAAGGTGAAAGGAAGTATCTAGAGTTTTGTATAGGCAAGGAAGGAGGATATATAAGAAACATTAAGTGGTTATATAGTTATCGATTTGCGCTCTTCCGCACAAGTGTCCCTTTGTCGTCGAGTGCAGAGTGGCCGCTGGCCTTTACGATCTCTCACCCCAAGTCCCGTGCCCGGAACGCAAGGCACATAAAACGATCGACGCGAGGCCGGCGGAGTTTACACCCAAATTCACCTGAGTTCTAAGGCGTCCCTGTTTTTCGTTCGCGCACGTCTTTTGTGGGCTGGGATTCACAACCCCACAAGTAAGACATCAACAGTATCGGCGAGTAGAAGTATTCTCGGTCGATCCACCCCAGATTCCTCACCCCATCAGCGACCAACGAGACCGCTGAACGCGGCTTCGGTGCCGTCTACAGGCCTGGTGTCTCGCAGATTCCTCTTTAAGGAATTCTGATCGAACGTTTTACGAGATCAGTGTTGAGTTTTGTATGAGTACAGGTAGAGAGGCCCAGTTGTTCATACCTCCTAGACGAAGTTGAAAGCCCGTATCCGAACCCTCGCCCACGTCAACAAAGCAGAACAAGTGTCGATCCGGACAGTAACCCATTGCCATCGCCGCCTCAAACGCCATGCGAACTGGGTCAATCCTATAGGCCAGACTCAAGTGGGCCGACTTCGGTTGATACCGCGACACCGAGTCCGCCACAGACGCCTTCTTCAGGTTCAAGGGTTCTTGATGCAGACACATTAATGCTACAGCAATTACATATGATGATGGCGCAGCAGAATTAAACATTCCAAGCAGCCATCGCTCCGCAAATGCAGCAATCAAAAGCGCAGATGCACCAGGCACAAGCCCAATTCGAACAGCTCATTTTTCAGCAAGGTGGTGGAGGACACAAAGATTCTGCCGTTTATGAAGCAAAACTGATGAAGATTTAGAGCTGTGGATATTTGCGACGGAAGGTTACTACCCGGGATCGCGTACTTGTGCAAGCAAAGTCATCAGACCTCGTAGCGATGATCTCCAGTAATCTTGGCAATACGGTACTCAACTGATATCGTACATTTTCGGCATAATGTGAAGTTGAGCAGCGGAATAAGACATGGAAGCTGTTCAAGCATCAACTGCGTGCTCGTTTCCGATCGCGTGACTTTGAGTACAACATTCGCGAAAGACTCTTTGTCTTCAAACAGTTTGGGACCATCCACGAATACCTGTCGAGTTTCCAGGACTAGATGTACACAAACTGGGATTCCGATCTCTGAGTTGGAGAAACGATTCTACTTCCAACATAGTTTACACCAAGAAATAAGCATCAAGATCAAGGAAGAAAGTTCTTCGACGCTGACAGAAGCTGTCGAGCAGTCCACGAACTATGAATTCGCCCACTTCGATGAGAAAGCGCCAAACATTTTCACGCCACGTAACAACATCAACGCCGCAGCGAAGACGACACCTGCAGTAAAGAAGCAATGTGATAAAACAAACTCTCGAGCGAAAAGTGACTGGAAGAAGGCCGCAACTTGCCACAAGTGTTGAAAGAAGGGACATATCGCACCCGAATGTCGGACCAATGATCCCGCGGCTACCACAGAATGCAATCACTACGTCAGTGGTACGTTTTCCGCGAGTGTGAAAGTAAAAGCATTTGGACGCAGAAGCGGTAGCAACAAAAGAGACTTCTCCATCTTCGTCGATAATGGTTCGAGTCTTAATGACATTTCAGACGAATCGCTCACAAGTTAGAGCTCAATGTCCACAAGGACGAATCCGAGGTTATGGATGTTGACCTTGGCTTTGGTCAAATAACTAGTCGTCCTCGCCGGTCGGCTAAAATGACTTTATAAACTTGGTTTCGCACCTTTTACGATTCGATTCCAAGTCATGCCCATTCCCGAAGGCAACGATGTGTTGCTCGGAATGATCTGGCTTCGAGAGCAAAATCCCGACATTGATTGGAAGTCGCTCACTCTCAATCCCCAAGCTGCAAATGACAAACCGCATTTGAAGTTGAAATCACCAACCGCGCGCCTGGCACGCATATTTGCGAATCGTAGACGTTTGCGGCAACGACAAAGTCGACAAATCTTCGACTTCAATAGGCAGCATGGCAACGATGTCCAACTCGGCCACATTAAGCATATCTAGACGAAGTCTCTTGCCAATGACATGCCAAAGGCAACGTTGAGTGCGTGTTTATCGTGAATCCGCACAATTCAGAGAAAGCGTAACGTTTTAAACAGCAAGGATGGAAGGCTATGGTGGAAAACCAAGAGTACGAAGTATTGACGAAATATAAGAACATTATTGTCGTACAGAGTTACCGAGCGCAACACCTCCCATTCGTGAAGGCATTGAGCACGAGACCAAGCTCTAGCCAGGTATTAAGCCGATCGCTGTTCCACAATGGCGTCAAAGTCCAGAGCAGCGCAAAGTAATCCAAGAAGAGACGACAGAAATGTTGAATGCAGATATTATCCGCCCAAGCACTTTATCATTTTCGGACCAACGGTTGTGTCAAGAAACCGGTTGGTTGGTGCATGGTAAGTGATTTCGACAGCTAGACAATATTATCTGCTATTCCAATGCCTCGCAAAGAAGATACTGTCGACGCAATGTCGGGTACTTATTGGTTCTCGTGTAAGGACCTTTTGTGGGGTTACTAGGTCAAACTCCACGAGCGAGACATCCCGTTTACTGCGTTTTCAACGCCGGTCGGCTTGTTTGAATATCTTGTAACGCCTATAGGACTTAGTGGAAGTCTTTGGACGCTTAGTCGCCTTTTTCAGCACGTATTTAGCAATTTGCGAGATGTGATGCGCATCTACTTCGATGACATTCACGCGCGGCTCGATTATTGAAGAGCATCTTGTGGCATTGAATTGAGTGCTGAAGCGCTGCGGAGAACAAGAGCTTTATGTCAACTTGACTGAGTGCCAGTTCTGATTTCCCGAAATTCCGGTCTCGGCGACTTTGTTGGCCGCGATGCGGTTAGAATTGATCCGCACAGATCAAATAAATTTGATCTTGTGTGGGTACATTTCTAACCCGCGAATGGCCGCTTCCTGAAACCAAAAAACACGCAAAGAGCTTTCTAGGAACAAAAGTGTATGTATCGCGGTTTTGCGCTGACTTCGCCCATTTATCTGGATCACTTCATGAGGCGATCAAAGGCAAGAAATTCAGAAACCATCGAACTCACGGATCATTGGGTGGCTTGCCTCGAGCAATTAAAGAACCGCCTTGCCACGCCGCCAGTTTTGCGCCTTCCTGATTTCTCCCGTCTGTTTGGCATTCGAATGAACGTATCCAACTTTGCGATTGGGGGAGTCTCGTTTCAAGAGGAGAGAGGGATGGAGTGCCTGATCGCATACACTGGTCGAAAGATGAAACCCGCGGACCTAAACTATCCAGTCGACGATCAAGATCTTCCTGGTATCATGCTTGCCTTGAAAGTTTGCCGTGTCTATTTGATCGATCGTCCGTTTGACGTTGAGACAGATAATAAGAACATCGAAATCATCTTAACGCAAAAGACCACCAACAGAAGAGTGGTAAGATGGTTTTATGAACTTGCGGAATTTCATCCCAAATTCAAGTGGATTCCGGAAAATACAAATGATGTCGCCGATGCTCTATCACGGAATCCCGTGTTCGAGCGAGCACAAGGCAGCGCAAGTTATTCTGTAAAACCTGCTCAAAGCGGTTGCAAACCTGGAAGTGGTTGCGGTCATGAGAAATCATACGGCATCACTAGAAGAAACGACACGAAAGCTATACAGCTCAGACCAACGTACCCAGAAGCTCGTAAAGCAGCTTTCGGAGGGTATGGCAGTTCCCAAGTACGAACTGACCAATGACCTTATCTACTATCAAATGCAGGATGATGAAGAAGCACCTCTGGTCATTCCAGACAATGAAGGTATACAAAGTTATTTTTGAGAATCATGACACGACGACAGCTGGAAATCCTGGATATTACAAGACATATCTCGCCACTTAGCGCATATATTATTGGCCCCGTATGTCAAAGTACATTCAGCGCTATGTGAACACGCGTGAACAGTGTCAGCGCAACAAGGCACGACAAAAAAAGCCACCAGATCTTCTAACCTCCCTCAGCATACCGAGTGGACGTTGGGTCGACATATCAGGGACGTCTTGGTATCGCTGTCTGAAACAAAATCTGGTCTTGATGCAATCGTGGTCATTGGAGACCGATGGACAAAGAGAGCGAACCTAAGACTACTGCAAAGGCACAAGACATCGTCGATTTCTATATGAGGAACTACGTCAAGAGACGTCAGAGACCATGTCTTGCCGAAGTCAATCGTATCGGACGCGACTCCAAGTTTACATCTAAACTCTGGCTCTCAGCGATGGAGGCAATGCAAACTCAGCACAACCTATCATCAGCGTTCAAACCGCAAACTGACGGCCAAACAGAGAGGAACAGACTGTCTGCGCGGAGTAGTCAACCCAATGCAGAATAACCGGAACGAATATCTTCATTTAGTAGAGTTCGCGTACAATCGCAGGGCCCATTATTCGATTGGAATGTCGCCATTCGAAGCAGATCTTGGATGTTGTCCATGCATACCGGATGATATCGAAGCCGATCCTGAGTTAAACAGTTGAACAAAGCGGCACAGAGTTTCTTCTCTAACAAGAGGCATTCCTCAAGATGACCTAAGCTGCAATGAGCATAGCTCAAGACCGGATCAAGGTCTACTACGACAAGAACCACAACTCCCAGGAGCTTGAAGTGGGTCAGCTTGTGCTTTCGATGGAAAGAACTCCATATTCGACACAAGCGTTTTGCTACAACATGAAGTTGGTGCCAAGATTTGTTGGGCCATACAAGGTCGTTGAGAAAGGATCTCATGATTCTTACAAGCTCGCTGTATCGAGCGATTTGAAGATACATCCTGTGTCTCACACGTCATTGCTCAAGGCTTATCAAAAAGGCGATAGCCGCCATCAGGGAGCTAGTAAGGTACTTCTAGCCGATGGAAGAACTGAAGGAAAACTCGTCGAAGCTTTTCTCGGCTACCGAAAGCGCTATGGAAATGAACAGCACAAGATCAATTGGCTTGGTGAATCAGTTCAAGAAGTGACATGGGAACCCGTGAAAAACCTCAAGCAGATTCCAGGATTGATCGCAGCGTATTGGAACTAACAGGGGAAACCTTCTCTCAAAAGAAGGTCGTATACGTTAGGCTTAAATTATCCCAGCAGCAGCTGATGACCGGCACATATAGCGTCCACTATACTATAATAGAAATAAGTACATTTGTCACTTTTGTAGCGATTAAGTATAATATAGTTTACATTAAGTCGTACCTACTGTCTTGTAGCACGGAGCGATGACCTCGACAGGGTGCAAGGAGACAAAGCAGGATAGGTGACACTAGGATAGAAATGAGTGAACGCGACAGCGCGTTTAGAAAGCGTCTAGCATCAACCCGACCAATCTCACTTCTCATTTTACCAACTACTTCAATTTCCCCCTCGACATAGTGATCCAAGTCACTCTCGACTATCTTTCTGGGACCAGCGAATTTGTCACTCGGTGACAAAGAATTTACCAGCGACCGCGGCGCAACGCTGTCATCCAGGGATTGCTCGCTCGGCGCGTGGAAGAACACAAAGACATAGATGAGTCAGACGCTGTGGACATATTTGATCACTTCGTCTCGAGCGATCGCGATGGCCGCTCGTCGCCGCGTTTGGGGCGATTGTTGCAGTAGTCTTTGGCTAGACGCTCATAGATCATTTTCGACGTCTGGTCTGTGTCGACGATTGGGCCCATGCCTACAGAAAGCCACGACCGTCCTCTTGGTTCTCTTCTTCTGGCGTGAAGTTGCTCCTCTTGACTCTGCTCATCGTTCGCCATTCGGTGTTTCCTCTCTTTCTCTTTGCTCGCGGTGATTGAAGATTCTCTTTGGATTCGACGCGCGAATACCGCAACTCAGATTCGTGATTTCGGAATGATTGGTCCTAGCTGAGAAAATCTGATCTAGATCCTTTGCTGTTGGCCTGGAATGTAACCTCGGTTTACCGTATATCCTCCAAAATTATCGTTTTGTTTAACGTTTTTGCGTTTATCGTGTCTCGGTGGGGAGATAAAATACGAAAACGGGAAATTTTCCGCATGCTTGCCGTGCACCGGTGGAGATGCTCTTAAGATGTTAAATTGGAGAGTAAGGTTATCCTCTTTATGGTTTTTCTCACTATTCTGCGCTTCTGCCCTCTCTGTTTCCTGCTCATGCAATCGAGAATGTTCTGTCTGGTCGGTTCCAGAAAATTTGGTGATGGAAGAAGCGAGTCACGTCGGTCATCTAATTGCAGGGATTAGTTGTTAAGTGCCCTTTTCTGTATTACAGAATTATACTACTAACACAGGTATCTGAAAAGGTATTATACTTATTACTAATATTACTACTATTGTGTTGTCGCCTGTATTGTACTATTATTAATTTGATGTTAGTAATTTACTACTAATACTAATACAAGTGTGCACCAGTGGTGACAATTTGCGTTGACGATGTTCCACCCAGTGATGGTCGCAATGGTACTCACAAAGTCAGCAACAGCGTCTTCACCACCGCCTTGTCAGCCTTAGGCAAAACGAGGCTATTGCGTCTTGGTGGGTGTTTTGCGCGTGACGCCTCGGTGAGTCTTTTACTTGTCACTCACTAAGGCAACTTTATTGCGTGCATTCGTTATTTTTACGATGTGCTCATTGCTGCAAACTATCTAGATGTCTCCACGACCATAAACAAGCGCAATGTTCGACCTAGAACCAAGTCAGTGAAGTGCTTTATATGGCATGCAGCGATAAGCCATACCTAGCATGATTATCATATTGATAGTGAACCATCATCACTCATGTCACGCACGGAGATGATTTTATGAACTGCAAACAGTTACCTACGGCAATCAGCGCGACAATGAGAATGTACGCCGTCGGCCTCTCTGATTGCACGAAAAGCAAACCCCTTGAATGTGTATCGTTCCCATTGATTAGGTGGTCGTTATTGTTGATGATGCGACTTGCTCCATCGCTTTGTGCTCGTCTTTGATTGCTCGTCTTGGTCCACGTTTCCTTTAGTCGTCACATGTCGCGCCTTGAATGTGCTTTCTGCTGTTTCAAGTTTCTGGAGATTTTCGTATTGCTTCAGCAGCTTTTCCTTCATTTCATACCGTACAATCGTGTCATACTATGGCGGCAAGCTCCTGAGTAGAATGACCATCTGGCGAGACGTACTCAACGCGTCGCCCAACGCTCCCGTCGCGACCACCAGCTCACCGAAGCGATCCAATTGAGTCGTCATACTGGTTCCTTTGTCCATCTTAAACTCGTGCAGCTTCCTCGTCAACACAACTTGGTTATGCAGATTGCTTCGATTATAGTATTCGCCCACAAAATCCCAAGCTTGCTTCGCAGTCTGGGCCTGGTGTATCTTTGACTGATGCCCAACTTCAATACCGTGAGCAATGGTCGCAAAGGCCTTCATATCACTGGCTCTCCATTCTTCGGTCCATTCGTTCTCAGATTCACGACAGTGGTATGATTGATGAGCCCTTTGCGCGCGATAGTCATCCTCATATTGAGCTCCCAGTGGAAGTAATGGTCACTTTCGAAGAGGTCTTCAGGTTGCTTCATTACAGCTTAATTTTAGCTCCGTTTTCGGCTTCGTCTTCTTCGTACAGGATTAGCTGCTTGGGCTCATAACCTGCTCTTAAGCGGTCAAACATGAGAGTAAGATTATTTTCTTTGTCGTTCCTCTCACTATCCTATGTATCTGGTTCTCTATCTTTTATGCTCATGCAATGGAGAATGTTCTGCTCCGGAACCGAGCCGACGGTACATTCTCGATTGCATGAGCGGGGGTCGGCTGAGCCATCAACGCGTAAGTCAGTTGAATGTCCATGTCAGTTGCGCAATCTATATACATGGCTCTGGATCGACGATACCATAAACAAAAACCCGCGAGATTTTCGCCGTGTTCGCACTCCAAATCTTCATTTCACAAAAACAAACCTTCGATCCACTTTTTAGTACGAATACCCTAACCCGTTTCTGAAATCTTCATTTTCATAATTCAAGCGCCCCAGTATTTTTTTTATGTTGACGTTTTTAAGAACCCCTTTCCGACTCAACTGTAGCTAATTTATGCGATTTAAGGAGTAAACATGAAAATCGTGAAATCGCAGAAAGAAGTAGCATACGGATAATACATGCATATAACCAAGCATCTTCATGAGCAGTCCCGTGCTCAGATATACCCGCTGCAGAGGGGTCGCCCCAGGTATCTGCTCAACCCCACTCGCGATCTACGTGTTGAGCCCCATGAGAAAGACGAGGAGGACGAAGCAGAAGAGGAGGAAGCGGAGCAAGAGGTTCAAGAAGGCTGCGAGGACGAAGGCGAGCAAGAGGAGCAAGAAGAAGAAGAGATCGATGAAGCTTTGTTTCATCCAAGTACCCTTTAACAAGTTAGCATTTGCTGCGTTACCCCTTGTTTTATGATCTGTTTTATGCCTCATGTTAGCTCTCCATTTTTTTCTCAATGAAACGTATTTCGCGCGCTTTTTTCTGGTGTGCTCATGATGAGTCCTACGGTTTTTGGGAATAGTATGGGGACGGGGGACCGGACACATAAAAGAAAAGTGAAAACACAACCTCTGTGTACGGTCTCTACACTGCCGTGTATCACACTGGTGCGCATCGACCATTATTCCTTTTCCTAATTTTTGACCTTCCATGAGCCAAGCTAACAATGTTGCATGAAGCTTGCAAGCTCTCGGCCAAATCTTGACGCTCGTTTCCTCTACTTTTTAGGACGGATCTAGTGCCAGACGGTCCCCCCCCCTACCAACTCAATTGGCTGAAGCTATGGCTGATATGGTGGCGTATAGCACATAGTTTCCGTTACTAATTGCTACGTCAGTAACAGCATAGACATGGCTGGATTTAACGCGCTTGATAAGCGCTTGAACCATGTTTCACAAGCGGATGCATTAAAATTACCATGGTAGTCACAGTCGGTATTTTTCAAATCATATAGCCAGTACTTCACGCTGTCTTCCACCAAATGTGCACGTAAATTTCCATCATTCCGATCCACAATGCCAGCACCCACGATGCAAGTCCGACGACGAGCGGCTCTTGCATAAATGAGCTTAGATTCGCGGTGCAGCCATGTCTTGTTCGCATTAAGGCTCAAATTGCAATAGCTTTCGTCCAAATAAACCTTTGGGCGACTGTGTGGCGATCGTAACGTTCAAACTTGAGCTCAATATAACTCAAGCAATGAGGCACGTTTGCTTCGCTGTCAGCCGCGAATAACGTTTGTGTCCAACAGTGTAACCAAAATTCCATCGCTATCGCAGGTTCGCGGCGTAAATTATGATCGCTCAGGTATTGCACGATATCCCAGTATTTTCAATTATCGATTTGGGCCGGTGGCCGGGAGCGCGAGAAGACGCCGTTAGCGACGGATCTTTAAGCTCCTTACAGAGGCGCAATACGACCAACCGTGCCGTCTCACGGAAAACTTGTTGCCGAGAGCCGTCTCCAACGCGAAGGCACTCGGCAACAAGTTTCCGTAAATTCTTTTTATGCTGCGGAGCGTCCCTCGGGCTTCTTTTGCACAACATCTGATACGTCGTGACGACATTCAATTTTTCAGCCGTTTTGAGGTGGTGCATGATCGAGTAAAGTTGAGAGTAAAAAGACAGCAGACAATAGAGCTAGGTTGTTTAATTAAAGGAAAAATAATTGGTTCTGATGGTGTCTTTCGCTTCCTCCATGTTTTTTTTCTGTGGAAAAATGGTATGTTTATATATAAAAAAGGATCATTTCAATCTGCCGGTACAATAGTTAAACGAAAAGTCAATATTGACTGACAAATGGAGAGAGCGCTTTGTCTCGAAAACCAATATGCTGATGCGGACTCGCAGCTAAATGGTGGCGCAACTTGTGTGCAATAAAAATGACGTGTTTTAGTTTTTACCAGATAATTCGATGTTGCAAGTCCTTCTTGATTCACGGTACTGCATCCGTGTGAAGTATATGTCCGGTAATGCAGCGGGGTCTGTCCTTCGGACACGGCGTTTGCCTAGCGTTGCCTGTTTACATATGGTCCACACATTGCACAGGAAGTGCCTGCCTATCAGGAGTGTGAATAAGAATTACTGGCTCTCGCCAGAAAGACAGACACTACAATTAGATATGAGGTTTTACAATTCGTTCACTTCTATTCATGCCAACAAAGCTCCAAGTCACAGTCAGCATGGTGCCCGCTGGTTCCTCATCTCCTGATGCAACTTGAGGTACGATGAGCGTATCCTACTTGCATCGATGAGCGTATCCTACTTGCATCAATTTTAGGTATTAAATTGATGCAAGTAGGACACGTTCGTCGTACCTCAAGTGGCATCAGCAGATGAGGAACCAGCGGGCACCACATACCTACTCGCATCAATTTAATATATAAAAATGGATGCAAATAGGACACGTTCGTCGGTGTGGTATAAATGCCGCTCTCGTTCATCTACCAGATGACGATCCGTAGTGCCAGGCTAAGGCTGCTTGCACGGCCAAACGACGAAGAGCCGCTGGCGCAATTATAGCCCGAAACATCAACAAGGGGCAAAGAAGAGTGCTCGCCCATAGTGTACCCATAGTGTACACGTGTGTTAACTGGTAGACAGAGGCGATTAGAAATGCAATGGAAAGCGTACCGATTGTCGCCAAGAAAGCCGCCAACATCCCGTGGTTGTCGTAAGTTCACTTAAATTCGTTCAAAATCATTATTTTAGTGATTAAGAGCACTGCTAATACGACTTCGGGTTATTCGTAACCCAACGATCCCCCGTTCTAATTCGATGGTTTAGCAAGATTTTTTCGACAAAACAATTGAAATTCACAATATATCAAGCCTTACTTTACTGCTAATTTATTTTGGTTGGTGTGACGAAGTGACTTGGGACGACGAAGGAAATCCCTGCCAGCAAAGCCACGGGCCTCCACACGAAGTATTCCTGGAACGATCTGGAAGATCTAGAACTAGGTATAGTGCCTACGATAGTGTGTTCGTGGACCCTACCTTAGAGACGCCCAACGATGGCAAGTCAGGATTAACATTCCTGAGTAACGGGAAGAGTGGTTCCTGAGTCCACGAAGATTTCCAAGTCAGGACCTTCGATCCCGATTCTATTAGCTCCTGGAGGTGCGCAGAGGTCCATTTCCTGACACAACCCCACGACCCAAGTCCAACGTGGGCTCGACATGCCCCATTCCCAGCTGTTTTTGTGCAAGAGGTAATCTGCTTCGGGTTAAGCGGGCAACCAGCTGTTTTCGTTATAACTGCTTCTTTGCGGCAGGAGGCCCTCTCCGGATCGCAAACGTCAGCTCGTTATGGCACTAGCGTACTCCCACTTAGTGAATAAATTCGAGCGCCTTATTCTACCTCGTTTAAGTAATATCGTTTACTTAGATAGGTAAAGGGTGGTGTGATTAGACACGGTTCTAGCAGCTCCCGCTTTGACACAAAGCACAGGAGCTAAATCTAACCAACAGATCACATTGGCGGAGTTGTAACAACGTTTAGTGGGTACATCCATCTTAATTCGTTGAGTCGGTTGATTGACATTTAGAAACAATACAAATATATGTGAAATCAACGAGTTACGCAGGCGGTACAAATCGACTCTTCTACAATCCTATTTCAAGAGAGAGTTGTGTGAACCGCCATGACAGCGTCGCCTTCAGCTTCTTATTTTATAAAGATGGTGACTCCGTTCATACATGGCGATTCGTGTCGAGAACCCTGTCTAAAGAAAAATTCTGCGTTCATTAAAATATTTGTTAATAGCCTTCTCATTCTATCTCCATTCGAGATAAAGGTCTACATTTGCTTGACAGTGTCGATGCACGTTTCAGACAAAGAATGTCAGCCGCAGCGCAGTCGATTTGCCGAGGTGTGTTGGAGGGTAGACTTTTTAAGACTGCATATGGGTCTTACCTGATTTTAGGTGTAGCCCATCGTTCGAATAACTTTGTTTTTGGTAGAGACTCAGTCGCATATGGGAGCAAAGCGAGTCCACTTTACTAGAACTGCAACGTTCTCCATGATAAGAGCGCAGCAGTATGCTTGATCTTTTTCGTTCCGCTATGAAAAAAGAACGCCCAAGGCACAACTAGCCAACGATCAACAAACAACCAATTCGATATCTAATGCACAAGTAGTTGCAGCCACGGTCGCAGATACGAACCTTCGTGTCATGGGATTTGCCAGTCACGAAAGACGAAGAAAATGGAAGCAAAGCGAGGATCAAGAACTACATAATGCATATTGCTTACCGTGACACGCGATTTTCCGTCGACCAAGCAAATCGTATATCACTGCAGCACCTCTGGGTGCACCTGATACCAAGCAAAATGAATGCATCGCTCCTCGTTGTTCGAGTGCATCAATGTCAACAAGCATACAAGTGAGGTTGGGGATGCAGGTGTTGCGAACGTTGAAGGCGTAATTCAAGAAATGATTGATCAAATCGCAGTTGAAGAGATCGGATTGCGAGCGAAGACGATTTGATAACGCGTTAGAGACCGTTTCTATGGTGGTGAAAATGCAGTCATCTTGCAAGATCTAGGAGAGCAACAAGTCATGAGTCGAGTTTATCGAATTTGCTGTTAGTATTTTGGCGGCGATCTGCATGGTGTGATCGAAAATTCATCCCCTTGACACTGGTACCGAAAGAAAACTGAACATTTTCCAATTTTGTTCAAAATTCTCTATCGCTGATCTACGAAAGCATGCGATTGAAATATCGGATGAGTGCACCCAAATTACGCAAACTTCTTCAGTTCCACGGCGTCTCCATCTTTATTGATGGAACGTTTCATTGCGTTCCACAAGGATTCAAAAAATTCCTCGTTGGGATGGTGCATGATCGAGATAGAGATTTGTTTGCCGATCTACTTTGTTTTGTTTAGCTCACGACCGGAGGATTCTTACTTCGGCATTATTGAGGTGGTGATCAAGAATAAGGATCACAAACTGAAGCCAGCTGAGATGTTCTGTGATTTTGAGCTGGGTCTTATCAATGCTGTTCAGAAGCATTTGCTTAATGGCGAAATAACTGACTGCTCATTCCATCTCAAGCAAGCGCTACGTAGATTTACTGATCCCCATGGAGTTAAGTGGCAATGCTGCACTCGAGATGGCTGACAGCGACACTCCTAACACCTACTACAAGTTGTCTGATTGAGGTTTAGATGATGAAGATTAAGAATTGGCTTAGCTCGGGCGTCTAGGCCTTGCAACAGGCCAGTATTTAGACGACTACGGTGAGAACAAAGATTGCAGAGCCAGTGAAGCAGAAGAACGAAAGACAGAAGGATAACGAAGAGTTCCGGTTTGAGGCCGTTGTCGGCGGAAGTCGCAGAGGAAGAGTAAGAAGACGACAGTGGAGAAAACGCGCCCGAGTAGAGAAGGTGGCGCAGAAGCTGATAAAAAGTGTCTAAGTGGAGAAGTCGGCGTCGGACTAGAGAAAACGCGACCAAGTGGAGAAGTAGAAGTCGGCGTGAAAGTTGAAGACCAAGAACTTGTTAAGAAGCGACCAAGTGGAGAGGTCAGCGTGCAGGAAGCAGACGATCGCATGACGAACGAGAGCGTCGGACAGACGATATTGACGGCGCTCCAGGTGTTGGTGAACAGCCTGACGAGCAACCAAAGAGTAGGCGCAAATACGTGAGGAAGAAGTCGTTTGTGCCTCGCAAGAAGACAGCAAAGCGGACGAGGAAGGAGTCAGAAGAACTGCAGCAACAGACCAGTGTGGCCAGTGCACCTGTGACGACGGTCAGTGCACACGTAATGTGTGCTGACGGTCGTGTTCAGTTGGACAGCGGAGTTAGAGCAAGCCGTTGCAGCACAAGCGCAGGCAGGCACCGTGTGTGATCCTAGTGGCCAGTCAGAGCGCAGGTGTCAAGACTGTCAGTCAAAGGGACAGTCGTGCATCGAAAGCAAGTGGCGAGTGGTGAGTGTGTATGTGTGTGTAGGGGGTGTGTGCTACTCAGATATTGCGTGAGGACGAGAGCCGACGCCAGGAGGCATCTTGACGCATCTACGTCGGTGATTGGCAGAGTTCCTTTGAGGAGAAAGGCCAAGAGACGTAGATCTATTTACGTTAGTACCTTTGGCAGAGAGTCGCTGAGTCACGCCTCCAGGGGTGTGCCTCGCTGGTTATTTGAGGTTGTTGGCCAGGATTTCCGGACGAAGAGAAGTTTAAGAGTCAGGATCTTGCACCAAGACCGTAGATGTCTGTGTGCTAACGCTGCTTACTAGACGTATTTGCCATCATCAGAATTTAGATAAACGTGACCACTATTATTATACAGTACAGCAGTACTTCTTTATTGGAGCGATTCCCGTATAGTCTGAAACTTCAGAACCTGATCTGGAGGGAAATCCTCTCCACATCTGCATTTCGACCAGATTCAGCCTCACAGATTCGTGATTTACGAGATCCGAGACCCCCACCCCCTCCCACAAAACTGTAGTGGCTTCAGAAGCCAATGTCCCTCCCAAAGGTCGTTCCCTATCCAAACCGATCGTTGTTTCCCGTTTGTTTGCGTCGAATACGCCCATTCGCAACCCCCTGTCGAAAGCGATTCAGCTTTCCTTCTTAATCACCCGCAAAAGAATGGCACCAACAACCTCCCAGACTTTGTGAGCATAACTAAAGGTTATCTAATTTGGCATTCTGTGGGTCTTGCCTGACCCATGCTGGGTTACATTTTTGGTACCCTCTGACCTTACTTGATAACCATAAACTACCACTTGGAGAACACCATCAGCAGCAACCGGGAGGTAGCAGAAGCTGCACTCTTCGTCGAGAACATGACCCTCCGCAGCAGCAGCTGCACCAAATCAACCGCCACGACCAGCTCGACTTGTGCCTGCACCCAGCGCCAAAAAGTCCACGACGACGCATCAATTCAAGCTCATGCACGAGAGCAGGTGCCCGAGCTGCACTCGGCCTCGAGCGTCAAGACCATCATAGGCTTCGTGTCCGGATATCGACTTGCTGGACACGCTCATCGACCCCATCAAGTATTCGCTCGTTGTTCGTTCAATGTGCCCAAGGGCCTGGATCTCGAAGTGAGCACCTAGCTGATTGAGAAGGTGACGTCTGACAGCGTGCCGCACAGCGCGCTGCTGCCACCGCTGAACGTGCAAGAGGCGAACAGACCTTTGCCATGGAGGTCAAGACCTGCAACAGCGAGTTCGCGTGCTTGTAGGTTGCCACGGCGCTGCAGCTGTGCATGGGCATGATCGTGTGCTTGTCTGAGGCCGCTAAAATCTCCAAGGCGCTTGAATCCGGCTCGGACAAAATCATGGAAGCCGCGTTTGAGGCCATGAACAAAACAGCATCAATGTCTTTCAGCAACGAAGCGCAGCAGTGTAAATTCATTCAACGGAAGACAAGTATGAAAATCTGATGACTATATGAATATGAATAAACGTACTAAAAGCAAATGCGATTCTCGCTAAGGCGTCAATTTATTCATGTTTTTTTATAGCCAGTCAATAGATTTGGCTCCTCGCTGTGCTTCTATGTACTCCACGCCAACTTCTCTGTGTATATTTTCTGCGGTGACGAATCTCTCCAGGGCAACTATGATCTGTTTCCTTCTGCTGTAAACTTTGCTTTCCTTAGCAGCGGACCTCCACGACGCTCCATATTTTATGTCCATAGCAGATACACTTGGATTTCTGTTCAGACCAATATACCTTTCTGTACAGAGATCATGTACAGTTGATACGAATCTATTCATCGTGTAGTTTGCCGATACATTTTGAGAATGCAATGAAGCAGATTGGGACTGCACTGGGCTATCAGGGATAGTGATGTTGATCGACATCTGGGCTTTCCCAGAAAATAAAGAGTCGAGTTTTCGCTCAACCGAGGTATGATGATCAGAATTTTGTTGTAGCTGACTGCCTATTTTCGACAGTTTTTCACGCACAAATGACTGTTTGCCTGCAAATGATCCATGCGAAGCGGCATTGCTCCTTGCAGCTCTGTTTGAGTAGGATCTGCACTATGCTTAATCGAATCGGCCAGCTCACATGAAAATTGGCGAAATTCGCTGCTTTGGAAAACCGGATGCCTCCAAAGCAAATGATCGGGGAAAAGCTTTTGGAGCGGAACTGCGTCTTGTAGCAGGAAGGCTCTAAATAAGCGATAAATTTCAGAAACCCACTTGCAGCCAAATTCGGAGTGGCAGATTAAACATTCTGCTCTAGTTGAGCATTGGCAGTTGGAAATATTTGCCTGGTAAGAGATTGGGGAGGTGAGACAGAAGCTCTCGGAATATAGAAATTGCGAATATCAGGATTGATACCTGCCAAAACTCGCATAGCCTTTCGTGGCAGGCACGACAAATAACAGCCTTCCATCGCCGCAGAGTTCCATCGCCCTAGTCGACGCAAGTCGCCTTCAGATGCTCCACGCAATTCCGCCATGCAAACACTCGATCCCCTGCCACAATGTGTTTTTACTTTGCTGACTAATCCAACGGCACGAAAAGATTCAACCACTGCGTTGCAGTGAGCACTGTAGATCAGTTCTTTCGTTCGATCTTTGTTGCTTGCTTTTACAACTTCAATATTGTACCAGTTTCTAGGATTGCTCATATTTGGAAATGGCTCGTTTTCGAATGCAAGCGATGAAACAAATACAAAGCATACCCTCCAAAATAGCACAAACACGGACCCCCTTTTTTCTGATACATGCACCAAACTCAATTCTGCCGAATTATTTAGTTTTTCCTTGATCGAGTACGCTGATCAATGCTTTGTACTTTCCATAGCCTTCATTTTTTTAAATCCACACAAAAAAAAAAACCGTAAACTCCAATCGACGCTGCGATTCTCCTCGCAAAGCCACAAAGTTACACTGAAACTGACACTGCTGATTGCGTAGCGCCAATCCAGTATTTTGATTCATAAACCAGTCACAAATTGGTGCTAGCTCTTCAGTCATACAATATCCTTCCTGAACTGTTCCAATGCCTCTATCACTGAACGTCGTTTATGCTTCTCTTTATCCAATTACTGCAACAATGATTTCACAGTAGAATTGCGAGAGGATGAGCGTGAGGTAGTCGGACTTGTTTTTGACATAGATCAATAATCGCAGCGACATACTGCCGCACTGTAGAAGTACCAATTTGGTCACCACTACCTTTTCGTCTGCTGTCACGGTCTAGTACTTGCTCGTGAAGAAAATGAATCAACTTGTCTCCAGTTAATGTCTCGACTGTGCCTGCTGCATAAGGTTTGGTATGGCACCCTGTAATGAACTCGTTTACTCTGGGCACATACGACTTCTTCGTGTTTTTCCCTCGGATTTCGCTCGCTCGCTTGTGCGTCGCTTCTACACTCTTCTACATCGCGACATTGAGCTCCACGCAGCTCGCATCCCACTCGTCCATGCTGCTTGTGCTGTGAAAGGTCGACCCTTGAGACAACTGTCGTAAATTATCGGAAAATATATGCATTCTCTCTCGAAGGCAGATGCATGGTGTAACGGTATTTTTAGCGTTCGTACACTATATAAATACGATTGTACTCAGCGAATTTATTTTGTATTGAAAAGTGTATGGGGCCCACCAGACCCAGTCCTGACCCACAGGGCATTTTCGTGGTAGACTGGACACTAGGTCTGGACCTCACTTTTTATAACTTTCATAAGCTGCTTTATTTGATGTAGCGTGTTGACTCCGTGATCCTGCGGTTTGGAACGTCTCTCCTAAATTTTTGAGCTTTCCGCATAATTTAGCTTTGTAACGTCGAATATTCTGCGGGAATCGCACCATTATATGTTATAGTGTGCTTCCATTATTTATTATTTCGGCTTTTGCCGAATTTTGCTTTGCTCTTGATGCATTTGTATTTGTTCTTGCCGAACCTCTTGACGGTTTGGACTGGAAAAGGTGTTGTATTGTTGCTTGAGAGGTGGGTGGCTCAAGGTTTTTCCTCCGGATGATGGGGTTGTAATGTACCCTATCGAAAACTAAAAAGATCTACCGTAGTGGCTGATTTCTATGATATCTTAAACTTGAATCAGACCAAACTACAGTTCATGGAAAATAAAGAAGTACTGCTGTTCTGTACGTACGTAATTTACATTAGAATTTGGGTTATTAAAAAAGTGCCTGGTCAACACATCATAAATAAACATTTGGACACGTCATACTTCGAAAGTTGAAAGTACATTTCAACCGCAGAAATCCAGAGTGACGCAAAAATCAAAAGAGCCGCATGAGATATCAGCCACTTGTGACCCGATACGTCCAGCAATTCCTTAGAATTTAAAGCATGCAGCCCACACATTCTCCTAGATCCTTGGCAGCCCTCGAGAGATCCGCTACCATTCTCGGGCTTGCCTGCCTCCGCCCAATCAGGACCATGAAATCGTTCCAGTGGATTTCGTCACTAGCCTCGCTAGCACTTTGTAGTGCTCACGTCGATGCGCAGCGCAACCCCAACGCAGTGGTCGACATTCTGTCGTACAACGATGTCTACGAGCTGCTGCAGGACTCGGTCAGTGGTCTCGACCTCGGCGGCCCTTCTCGCGTGGTGCCCATCGCCAAGAAGCTGCGTGCCAAGAACCCCAACTCGCTCGTGCTGTTCGCTGGTGACACCATGTCGCCGTCGTTCTGGTCGTCTCAGTTCAAGGGCATGCAGATGGTGGACGCCCACAACGCTATCGGCACGGACTTTGGCTGCCTGGGCAACCACGAATTCGACTTTGGCCTCGATGCGTTCTGGAAAGTCACCAGCAGCACCGACTTTGTCTGGCTCAACTCAAATGTGTACGAGAACGCGACTGGAGAGCTGCTTCGTGGCACGCAGCCAAACGCTGTGGTGGAGTTCAACAACACGGAGTTTGGCTCTGTGAAAATCGGGCTCTTTGGTGTTCTCTACAACATGAACACCACGACGCTTGGAATCTACTGGGAAGACGTGCTGACTGCCGCCAAGCAACAGGTCGACATCCTGCGGAACGACTACCAAGTGG
>JAADVW010000625.1:0-19917 GCA_023335875.1 Elongisporangium prolatum | reverse complement strand
TCATGACCTTTCCAAGAGCTACAGTATCCATCACTTGCTCATTGTCGCACTTTTTGCTTTGAAAGATCGGTTTGGAGAGGGATTGGAATAATTATGGTACGGTGTACCACTTATATCAGAACTACGGCTCAGATTCAGATATGCTATTCATATGCAGTAACAAAATATGCTTGAGTAGTGCACACAAATCACTACAAGTCTTTGATTAGCTGAAATTGATCCACCAAGTCTATTAACGATCTATGATAGGCTGAAATTATGAGCAAATTTGCTATTTTACAGTGCCATGACAAGGTAGAAGCATATATTGCATCCTAATATTTGTATTGGGATATGGCATTTTTCTACGCATCTACCTGGTTTTGTTGAACATGTAATTTTTGGAGACTCGGGGTTAATTGGCTGAAACCCAGCTTTCCTTCGATTAAAAGCCCCTCCTCCCCACAGCGTTTTGGCTCTGCAGCTTCATGAGCGACCCGTTCTATCTGGCTGATATCCTACTGGGCCGCGTGGGCGTGCTGCGGTCCACGGCCGAGAGCATCGTGCTGGAGCTATGCGAAGCGCAGGACAAGCTGGACGTGGGCGCCAAGACGGGGCCGGATGGCACGTGGCCCGAGGGCAGCGACGCTGGCGGTGGGGGCGGGGGCTCCTCGGACGACGCGCTTCGTCTGGCCATAAAGAACAAGCTGGAGCGCGTGCAGACGAACCTCAAGCTGCTACGCAAGCTCGTGCCTGAGTTCGGTGCGTCTTGATCTGTCCCTGTGCGTCTGAGTGTGGCCTGCTGACTGTGTCTGGACGTAGATGGCAAGACCAAACCGATCGAGAGTGTGAGTCAGGCGCATCGCAATCTCATGCTCGAGTACCACTGGAAGAACCAGGTGCAGGAAATGGGCACCAAGGCGCAGCACGTGTTCGTGGACCAACTTAGTGCCAGCTTCCCGCGTCTGGAGATGCTGGGCGACGTGCGCTGTCCGCCAGCGCCCAATGCGCTGTTCGTGCCCAAGTCGCACAAGCGCGGCCGCGTGTTCGACCCTTACGGCGAGAAGCAGCCGACGAATCTGAACGAGATGATGGATTTCATGATGGCCAAGAACCGCAAGCTCAAGTTCTTCAAGCAGGCCGAGACCACGCGCGGCGGTCGGCGCGTGATCAAGTCCATCAGGTGCGAGATCAACAAGGAGGTGACGGTGCACATCTCGTTCTGCCCGCCCGTGCCCGAGAGCGGCCCAAACGGCGAGTCTGGCGTGGCGGCCAGCCCCATGACGCCGTCCACGCCCACGTCGCCGGCCTTTGGAGGCAGCAGCCGCCTGCGCAGCTCGCGCCACAAGGCCAAGAAGGCCCAGCAGCAGCAGCTCGTGAAGAAGAAGAAGGGCGACATGCTCACCAAGGCCAAGCTCGCGGCTGAAGAGGCTACCAAGATGGAGCTGGAGGAGTGGAAGGCGCGCGTGACGGAGACCCGCGAGGCCAGTCGCGAGCAGGAACTGGCCCACGCCGCGAGTCTGCAGGTGACCAAGTACATGCAGCGCATCTCGGTCTTCCCCTACAACGAGCAGGCGCCACTGGGAGCCTGGTCCGAGTCCACGCACCTGCTCTTCCGCCTCATCACGTCCCATTCGCGCAAGGCGCTCGAGCACTTCCGCAAGCAGACGCCGGACACGAGCTTCTACCACCTCTTCACGTGGCTGGGGTACTACGACAAGGTGTACCAGACGCCGTGCTCGGCCTGTAAGCTGCTCGCGAAGGAGAGCGAGGACTGGTCCTTCCTGCCGCCTTCGTTCCGTGACTACGGCTCAGGCCAGGCTTTCCATGCCAAGTGCATCGCTCCATCGACTGAGTGAGCTGCGTAACTGTAGCTCAAGGACTCGCTAAGCTCATTTGCCTTTCAATCGTTTTCTCTATCTTGATCTCAAAGTATGTACATATATTCAGCCTCGGGTTACAATCTACCGCTCAGCTTCTAGCATGAGCTCGTCATCGTCGGCATCGCCGCCAGCATCGCCATCGTCGCTGTCGGCGTCCTGCTGTAAGTCTGAGTCCAGTTCTACGTCATCTTCCTCGTCCATGGCAACGTCTCCATCTGCATTGACGTCATCCTCGTTGGACTCAGTCGTGTGCATGTTTGAGCTTTCGTCTTCTTTTGTTTCTTCCTCGACGTCGTGCTCCTCTTCATCGTCCTCTTCCTCTTCGTCTTCCACGTCTCCGTGAGTCGCGACTTGCTCGTCATCTGCACTGGCCTCGCCGTTCTCGGTCGTTGCGCCAGCAGCCGTCGCATCTTCCGTCTCATCGTCATCGTCCACGATGACTACACTGGCATCATTGAGATCGGTAGCCAGCAGCTTCTCCAGAAGACCCAGCTCCTGCTTGAA
The DNA here is from genome assembly GCA_023335875.1 of Elongisporangium prolatum. NCBI lineage: Eukaryota > Oomycota > Peronosporomycetes > Pythiales > Pythiaceae > Elongisporangium > Elongisporangium prolatum. Next base: position 17,551 of record JAADVW010000625.1, on the reverse strand, counting down.
CGCCAGCTTTGCGTCTTCCTCCTTAGCCGCGTGCACACTCTTCTGCGCCAACTCGTACGATGCGATAGCGCCGATATGAGCGGCCACCGATTTGGCAAGAGCATTTGTTTCTTTGCGCACATCGTATCCGCCTTCCAGAACCGACACCACGCGACCGTCGCAACATTCAGCCGCGAGACGAAGCACCTCCTGTGTAGCCCACGCGTAGTCCTCCTCCACGTAGCCAGCAGGAACAGTCGTGTCCTTGATAGCTGCACGACCGCCCAGGATGTCGTCCTTGTGGCCGTCGAAGCCAGCCGAGATGAAGATAATATCAGGTCCGAAAGCCCGCATAGCCGGTAGCACTTTGTCTTGTAGCGCTGCGCGGAACGCAGCAGAACCGCTACCAGCGCCAGAATTTTCCAGAGCCACATTGACTAGGTTACCTTCATTGCATTCCTTGCCAGTTCCGGGGAAGAAGTCGCCACCAGCGTACAGATGAATCGATGAGAAGAAGGCATCGGGGTCATCCTTGAGCAACTCTTCCGTGCCGTTGCCGTGATGGATGTCCCAATCTAGGACGGCGATCTTGCGAATCCACGGATACAGACGAGCGTGCACCGCACCGACCACGACGTTGTTAAGCAAGCAAAAACCAGATGATGGCGCCTTGGTTGTGCGGCCGTTGCGACCAACATGATGGCCAGGAGGACGCACAAGGCAGACAGCATTGTGGAACTCCTTGCGAACAACGCGATCGACTGCCATACAGACAGTGCCGGCCGCTGCACGGGCAACATCCCACGACTTGCTGCTGACGTAGGTGTCCATTGCGACAACTTGCTCAAGGTTTGACGCACCGAACGCGTTCCCAAGCCCCTTGGGGGACTTGTCGTTCGCGTTTCCCTTCGCCCCGGCATCCGTAATACCGCTATCTGTCTCGAATACCAACGGTGTTTGCTTTGCTGGTAATACCGGTGCCGACGTTCCAGATTCGCCAGCAGCTTCTATTGAGCGCTCCTTGAGCTGTTGTAGGTACGACGGCGAATGCACCAGCAACAATGTAGTTTCCGGTGGACATAGTTCCTCCGGAGGTTGAGTCAGTCGGTCAATCTTGATCGATTCCTGGTGCTTTTTGTTCAACGCACTTAGAATATTCACCACACGCTATGGAACAAAAATGGATAAACGAGTGAGTATCAGCATACAAGACGTAGTAGCGAAAGACTGCGTAGATGCTTACATTTAGGCGCTCGGGACATTCCGGGTGATTCTTCGGAGTTTGATGGTCGATGAAGGCGGGGTGGTACACAACCAAGGTTGTTGGGGAAACAACCTTGGGTGGTTGGCGCACTTGATCTTGCGTTAGATCGACCATAACGCGCTTTAGCTCCTCCATAATATCATACGAACTGGAGGTAGTCTTGCTTAATTCTTCCAGTGAGTGCAAGGGCTCTTCTTTTTTAACTGACTGGATAACTTGGAAAGTGGAAAAAGAGCTGGAATGCAGTTCTTGTGGCCACTGGACGCGCTTCCATTGGCTCAAGCATTTTTCCACGAGTTCTCGTAGCTCACTTTCCCGTGCGATTTTATCGCGACGCACAACAGTGTCTCCTTCTTGCTGTGATGTTTCAGCAGCACCGTTATCGAGGGATCGCTGAATGGCTTGTACAATTTCAAGCGAGGAGATTCGCTCCTTCCAGAGAGTTTCCATTTCTTCCAGGTAAAACGAGATGTACGATTGGCGGAGTGCAGCACTGTCTTCTGTTTCGTCTGCACTTGTCGGCGATAGAGCCAAGCTGTCTTCAGGTGTTTTCGTTTCGGTTGTTTCTTCAGGAGTATTATCAACAGAGATTGCACCATCCGCCGTACCTTCAATTGCACTTGCAATCAACTCACGCTTGATAGTAACATCACTGTGTTCTACAGGCTCCACTGGATCCACGACATCGACAACGACGTTTTCTTTGCTGTCATTTGCGACCCCCATGAGGCTGAGCAGAGCATCGCGATAGTACTCAAATTCTTGTTCGAAATCCTCAAATCGGACAGACAGCTTCTGGAAACAGGTTAAGAGCGCTTCTTCACACTTATCCAGTAGGTTATCGAGAATAGGATTGAAAGTTTCCTGCATCAACGCCACGAGCTGCGAATTCTGGCTCGCACGGTCGTGGTTTTTCTGCGCAATGGCTGCTTTTTCCGAAAGCGATTCCAGCGCCTTGTGGTACACTGCCGTAAACTGATTCAAACGCTCTTGTTCGATCTTCATAATACCTTGTAGGGCGTGCTGGTGATTCGTTTCACGCTGAATGCGTTGTCGAACTCGAGACTCCTGTGTGTGGAGCAGTTTTAAATGTTCTGCCCATGCTGCAACTCCTGAGGCGGATTCGTGGAAAGAGCAGACATCAGCTTCACTCAGCTCCAAAGAAGCAACTTCCTCGTCGGAAAGCACGACGTCTGGTATAAATTCCCCGACTTCAGCATCGAGAGACATGAGACGATAATTCGTAGTTTTGTCAACACCATCAGCGAAATCGAACTCAGTAATTGGGACTGCCAGACAAATTTGCCATTCTTCTTCCACTGGTGTCTCCATGGATACATCGTCTTGAGCAGCCAGTTCTGTAGAATCCGTCATCGCTTCTTCTCTTGTGGGAACCGAATCCACTGTTTCAGCCTCTATAATTTCCTGTTCGCTTGCTTCTTCAGAATCCTTTTCGACAGGCTTTTCTTCAGACATTGGCTCCTCAGTAGGCTCTACCTTAACAGTGTCTGCCGGTGCACCACTTGTTTCGGTCGTTTGTTCGGACATCTCGTTCGTTTCTTCGGTTGTCGGCTCTGTAGACTCAGCGTCAGCAGCACTTGACTCGACGGGTTCACTGGGCTTGGGACCTTCCTCAGTACTTTCAGTTCCCGCAGTCTCAGCTTGGGTTTGGTCTGATGTATCAGACTGTTCACTAACATCTATTTCCATTTTGCTTTCTTCAGCACTAGACGAAGCTTCAGCTTCGCCTTCTTTACTCGTTTCTGTCACGGGTTGACTCGTTTCAGGCTTCACAGGTGCCTCCACAACAGGCGTCATTGTTACAATCGCCTTTGCTTTCCGTACTTTCCGCTTGATATACCTTGAACGGCGAAGAGTCTTCACCTCTTCACTTTCCTCGACTGAAGAAACATTTCCGCCATCCTTTGACCCAGGCGCTGTCTCCCCTTCACGCATGTATGTGACCAATTTCAACTTGTCATTTCCACTTGACATCTGCAGCCGTGCTCGATAGTCAACCACTGTCTGCAACTTGCTTTCGAAAACAACGTCGTTGTTCGAGGCAACCCCATCAGCAGAATCGTCGAGTGATATACCAAGATGAGCAAGCTCATTTACAGAGCTAATCAACCGAAGGTGGCGAGAGGTAGAGAGTAAGTCCAAGATCGCGGCACAACGTGGAGGTGGCTGAAAGGATGGATCTGCAGGTGAGTTGGCGGCGTAAATCTTGAGCTCCTCGATCATCAAAGCGACAGCATCACGGATCTGAACCATGCTCTCACGCAGCTGCTTGTCCTTCTTCGTGAACTCTTTCTTAATCGTGAGTTCACTTTCAAAGAGTTCGGACTTTAGGAGCATGGCTTCGTCTTCCTCCTCCGTTTCTTCTTTCACACCAGCTCCTTGGCGAGAGACAGATCCCCATTGCACACGTTGAGACGCCTCAATCAGCTTGACCGATCGCTTCAGTTTTGACAGCCAGGACTCCAATTTCATGATAGAGAGATTGTACTTGGCATTTTGTGCCGTACGACTAGCGTATGAGCTACTTCCGGAGCGTATCGCAGTAGAAGAGATCGAGGCGCTTGCGTTCTTCAGCGTACTGTCGGCTTGGCGTGCTTTCTGGTGCATATCTTCCTCAATCAGTTGCTTCAGTACCTCAGCGCGGCGCTCTGGGAAGTTGAGAACGATCAGGTCATGACGAGCATCCTTCGAGCCAATCTCTCCACCAAAATACTTCAAAGCGGCTTTATCATAGGCCATTGCAGCATCTTTCGCACTCGGAAACGTCCCCAGGTTTACAACCTTACCATTGACGTGGATCTGTGCATGCGCATACACACGATGCATTTGCACACCCAGATACTTCTTCGACGGGACAGCTGGGGTACCAGCATCCGCACTAGCCACTGTTGTATCACTGGAGGTGGATGCCGCCGTTGCAGGTGTACCAGCAGCAGGAACCAGTGTCGCCTCGACACTCACTCCTGGAGTCAACATCTTGCGTCGCTTCACAGCTGCAGCGTGGGCAGCAGATGCGTCCTTCGTGGTTCCAGCCTCGAATCCTTCTTGCATGCTCCGCTTGCCTCTGCCACGACCTCGACCACGGCCGCGCCCTCTTCCTCGACCTCCACCACGACCACCAAAGTCCGTCGAGTCACCAGTCGCTTGCATTGTAGACGGCTGCTGCACAGGCGAAGGCAGGACGGAAGGCTCGGGCCGAAGCAGACTGTCGTGCAGATGCGGGAAATTAACCTCCGCACTGGCGCCCTTGAACTGCAACGCTGCCTTGTCGTACGCATGCGCTGCTTCAATCTCGCTGCCGAAGACGCCCAGATGCAGATACTTGGTGCCCTGCCACAGCTTAGCGATGAACGGCTTCTTGACGCCCTTGGACATGATCTTGGACACGCCGTGGTACTTGGACTCCTTGATGTCCTCCGGTGCTACGCCTGCCAACGCAGACACCGTGCTGCCTTCCTTTGTCGCGACTGCCGCATTGCCGCCAATGAGACCAGCGGCAGAAGCGGCGTTCGTCTGGCCACCCGCTATGATCTGCTTGCGCTGCGCCATCAGATTCGCGTCCGTACACTTCTTGCAGTAGAAGTCGCCGGTGGGGATCTCCGTGAGCGGCGGCTGCAGGCAATACGTGTGGTATTCTCCGTCACAGCCGTCACAGAGCAGGATGCTGCCACCGTTCTGGTCCAGACCGCAGACGACACAGCCAGAGCTCCGAGCGTGTGGGCCTACTGCGTTCTACAGACTGCGTCAGTCCTCTCCGTGCAGAGACAGCGGCGGCAGGAGACGTACGTTAATGGCCGGGGTTTCGCGTGTGCTGCTCGGGGGGTTGCCGGCAGGGGTCGGCCACATGTACTGCAGACACAAGAGCGTGAGACAGACGCAGAGCAGCCACTCACAGCGCCTTGGGACGCACCTAAGGGGCCGATTGCACGCAGAGCTCAGGCGACTGACGGACTGCTGAGCGGGTCTTCCCGCCCACGCAAAAACCAAAATTGCACGCTGCTTTGTATGGGGAATCGAGGGGGGCGGACGTCGCCTCGCCTACAACTGGATAGAGAACAGACATGGCGCAGGGACAATTTCGAAATGAGGTCATCTCTCCAGCTAGACGCAAATTATCATGCTTACTGTTTAAATGTACTGTTTGTATTTAAAACGATTTTAAAGTTGATATCATTGGCAAAAGTGATATTCGGTTAGGTGTACAGTTATAAATGACATATTTGATAGTTATCCTCGTAAATATGATAAGCTGTCGTCCCATTTAAAGAGGAGAGACGGTACTGTAAGGTCGCTGCAAGTGTGATACCATCACTCTGTATTTCTGATTCCACCTGCTCTGTCCTCACTGCCTCGAAGTTTAAGTTTATTGAAACAGTGAGATAGATAAACATAAACGAAGTCTTGAGTCATGGCACTACGAACACCAGAGACCATTAACACCACACAACCATTCACAATTCCCTGCTCGTAAGAATTGGATAGCTCAATCCTTCGGTCCTTTTCGCTGTCTTGCACATGTAGACCGGCGAGCCGATATTGCGTACAGTCGCCCATACGTGAGTCTCATGACTCGCGCGCGCATGCACGAGAATCTGGCTCGTGAAAGCCAACGCGATAAAATCAGTCTGACAGCTCCAAATCCATACCGTATTATAGTTGTGTAAGCGCTTCTTCGCTTTGCTTAAATGCGCAAAAGCGAACGAGCATGCCTCGGGTCAAGTCGTTTTGGAATCATATGGATCTATTTCCTGATAACACGCCTGAACGGTGTGTCCACGGCACGACTTCTGAAAGTGGTCATCAAATATTTAAACGTTGCACTTGCAGCCGGTTGATCCATTGCTCTTGTTGAAAGCCACTCTTCATGTCTTTGATAAAAGCACGTAATGAGAAACCTGTGGCTACCGAACATCTGAAGAAAAAGGAGACTGGAGGCAGGCGGATTCTTGTTATGGAGGCTATTTGTGTGTAGGAAGCTACTATTACCCAGCTACGTTCGGCTAACTGATTCTGTAAGCCGAGTTACCAAGCCATCAACATTCCTGAAGCCATTGGTAGCGTAAAATCCAGAATACTGACTATGCAAAGCTAAAAATCTTGGTCTACGAAGGGATACTTGTTGGTGGTTCTTCCTCAGTCCAGAAGACGGCTGGATTCTGTTTTGCTTGAGCAAGGGGGTTGCGCTCCCAATTCATTTAATTGCGTGGTAAACAAATGAAGGGTACACTTGCAATTGCTGCGGTTCCACTGATGGAATCTTTCGTTGTAACCGGTCCGGATCCAGAAAATGATTTCTGTTATTGAAGGGTCCGCAATCACCGCAATGTAGCCTTACGAATTCCAGTGTTTCGCGCATTAGTCCCATTGGGCGGTCCAGACCGACCTCACAGGGAAATATTGGGATAGCAGTTTCGAATTGAGCCAATAGTTGCATTTTCTTATTTCAAGTTGAGCCAGCAGGCCTTTGATTTGTGCGCAGCGAAAGCACACTAATATGCCGGTTGCAGACAAATCCGGTCTACAGAGAAGCTGCGAAAGAGTAATACGGTCTCACATTCAATTCGGATTGCTCATTCGCTAAAAACAAGTTTTTAGTGATTTAATTGGTTGATACGTGTATTACGTGATTGAGTCGCTCTTCCAATCCCGGTTAGGGTTAGGTCCTTGTTCTCCGATGGTAATCGGACCCGTCTTTGCGCCGTCGCTTCTCGTGTGCCGCTGTTTCGACAAAAAGCTCTTTGTGATTCCATTTGTCATTTGCGAATCCGAGTTGTCCGGCGTAGCAGCCCTCCTCAGCTCCGCTCCTCTCCTCCACTACGGCCTTTCATCCGCCCAGACTGCAATGTTGGCCATCACGCTTTTCCCTCGTCGTTTCCCGACCGCCAACAAGAGGCCTCTGCGTGCCCACGCACTCTCCACGCTGGCCAGGTCTGTCTCAGCAATGTCCATGTCTGCGCCAGCACGTTCGTCCACTGTGTTATCGCCCTCCATGAGCCATCAGCGAATTCCTTTGTATTCCTTCCAACTCCGCTCGGTCCAGAGCCAGGCATCCACCACTGCATCCGCCTTTGCCGGTGCACGCGACGCCTCTCGTCGCCCAGTGGTCGGTACGACATCTTCGTTCGGCACATCCTCTGCTGTGGTTGCTCATGACGACGAAGCAGACATGGCTACAAACGACGATGCTTGGCTGTACGGAGAACGCCCGGACGAGTGGTTCACCACCAGTCGAGACCCTCGCTCGGACCCTGCGTTCCCAGGTCTGGACCCTGATAGGCGCTCCATCTCGGCGCTGCCGCAGCCAGACCTGCGTGCGTGCTCGCGTCAGCAGCTCATCGACTACTTTGACAACACGTGGGCTCTCACAGACTCACTGTTCGCCGCTCTACAGGGCGAGCACGCCTTCATGACGCCCCCGCCGCATCACCTGCGCCACCCGCTCATCTTCTACTACGGCCATCCCACGGCGTTCTTTGTCAACAAATGCCGCGTGGCCGGCCTCATTGACGCGCCTATGAACGCGTACTTCGAAGAGGTCTTTGAGGTCGGCGTGGACGAGATGCGCTGGGACGACATGAGCAAGAACACTATGGAGTGGCCCGATGTGGTCGACGCGCTCGCCTACCGCCGCGAGGTCTACTCACGAGTGCGTGAGATCCTGGAGACCCATCCCGGCTTGGAGCCCGGCCACGCGCCCATTGACGAGTCCAACCAGCTGTGGAGCCTGTGCATGGCCATCGAACACGAGCGCATCCATCTCGAGACCTCGTCTGTGCTCATGCAGGAGCACCCTGCCGACTTCTTTACTATGCCGCCGCTGCTGCCTGGCTATCACGAAAGCTGCGAGCGCCACGTCACTGAGGAAGAAGCTGCCGCTGCCATTGATGCGCGCGCTTTGATCCGCCCCGTGGCTGGCAAGGACTTCCCCCAGAACGAGTTCCTGCCTGTAGCTGGCGGCCGCGTGACAATCGGCAAGCCACGCGACTCGGTCACTTTCGGCTGGGACAACGAGTTCGGCCATCGGGAACTGGAGGTCGCTGGCGGCAGCCGTGCCAGTCGCTTCATGGTCTCAAACGGCGAGTTCCTGGAGTTCGTAGCCAGCAGCGGATACGCTGACCGCGCGTTCTGGAGCGAACTGGGCTGGGACTGGCGCTGCTTCCGGAACACCAAGTGGCCAACGTTCTGGGTGCAGCACGGCCCCGCCGGCAGCCACCAGTACGCGCTGCGAGCGCTGGTGGACGTCATCCCCATGCAGTGGGACTGGCCCGTGCAGGTGAACTTGCACGAGGCCCAGGCCTTCTGCCGCTGGAAGAACGCCCGCGACGGCAACGAACAGACCGAGCGGTACCACATCACGACGGAGCCTATCCACCACCTCATGCGCGATGTCGTGGACCGCCACGATGACGTCTCGCAGCCGCAGATCATGACAGCAGAAGGCCGCAACCTCAACATGAAGAGCCTGTCGTTCTCACCCGTGGACGCCAACCCGCCCACGCAGCACGGCTTCCACGACGTGTTCGGCAACGCGTGGGAGTGGTGCGAAGACTACTTCGCGCCGCTGCCGGGCTTCCATGTGCACAAGTACTACGACGACTTCAGCGCACCCTGCTTCGATGGTGCGCATCACATGATCATGGGCGGCTCGTACATGAGCTCGGGCGACAATGGCGCGTCCAAGTTTGCGCGCTACCACTTCCGGCCGCACTTCTTCCAGCATGCCGGTTTCCGCGTCGTGTCTACACCTGTGGATGCCGAGACCCAGAGCTTCCGTCTCACGACCACGGACGTGAACGCGCCTGGGCCGTACGCCACACGCGACCCGTTCCGCAAGACGGACCTCGTGCCGCTGGCTGGCAGCAACAGTCTGGACGCCTCGGCGTTCCACGTGATCGTGGAGGAGCTCCAGCGCAAGAGCGACGACGCAGTGGCCCAGTTCCTGGACGCCACGAACGCCATGGAGCAGTCGGTTATGCGCACGCGTGGTCTGCCCACGGCACTGCAGGTGAAGGACAAAGTGCAGCCTGGCGGCGTCCTCGTCACGCTGCTGTCCTCGGAGGAGGACCACGAGGCGCTCCACACCACATTGCAGAAGGCCAAGTTCTCGCTGTTGCGCGAGCAGCAACTGCCCGTGTGGACCAAGGACACGCCCAGCAAAGGCCAACTGGAGCTCCAGACCGTGAGCGCGTGGCGCAAGACCGAATGAATGTGTAGCCATGAGAGCGAGTGAGTGATTTATACCGATGAACATGAAAGAATTGCTTGCATTTACGATCAATCTGTCGCCGCGTACAGCAGCTGCTGCGTCTTTAGGACGTAGCCAATGAACGCCAGCACCAGCAGCATGAGCACCATCGCCAGTGCTTTGGACAGCAAGCACTCGCGTCCAGCGTCATCGTCTTCCTCTTCACTCCAGTCGCTGGCCTCTAGATCCGGTCCTTCATCGTCGCTGTGTTTGCCGTCAGACTGTAGTAGTCGTGCTCTGGGCTTCGGCATATTCAGCAGAGCCCAACAGACGCGTCGCTTCCGTCTATTGGCGTCTTCTACTCGAGTCGAATGGGCAGCATGTTGCCCATGGAGGTCGGCGGCTGCAGCAAGCGCGCGTCCCTGCGCATGAAGTGCCGTGGAGTGACCATGACCGCTTGGTCCGCAGAGAGGTTGGTCTTGTCCACGAGGCCCATGGCGTCGTAGGCCTCCAGCACAAACGCTACGACAGCCACACAATCGCTCTTGAGTCAGTCCATCAGCTTCCCAATCGGCCTCAATAACTTTCCTACCTGCAGACGGACACAGCGGAGCATTCGCACTGGCCAGAAGCGAAGCGCGAGCTTTCGGATCCAGCAGCAAAGTGGCAAAGTGGCGGATGGAGACGCGACTGGGGCGATCCTGCTGCTTGGCTACGAAGGCCTTGGCTGCAGTCTGGAGCTCCGCAGAGCGCTATCACCACAAACGCAGTGCTCAGTCTCCATTGTTCGACTCATATGCGACGTCCAGACGCTCAATACCTCGGTCTTCAATGGCAGCACAGCGATCTCGTTGGCCTGGGACGACAAGATGCGCGCACTGTAGGGACGACACTGCACCTTGTCCAGTGTCTCTTCGACCACGAACTTGCGGCCCAGGTAGTCCACGTAGATCCAGCCCACGTGATCGTATCGCGGCTGCACGCGCTCGCGCACGAGCCAAGTATAAAGCGCAGCGGCAGGCGGCAGCGTCGTGAGTTTACGCGTGAAGAGCACGAGGTCGCCGGTCTCGAGCGAGTCCAGGATCTGGTCATCCATGGAGCCCACGACGAACTCGCCCTTGTGCTGGTGCGCCAGTCGCAAGCGCATCGCATTGCCCGTCCACGCGGTCACACACACGAATGGCAACGCCACCAGCGTCCTCCCAGCCAACGACAGTCGCATATCGCTAATGAGACGTGCACATAGGACATGTCCTGCTCAATTTAGGACACGGATGCAAAGACATGGCTTCATCTAGACTTCTTGTCGCTTACAAGCGTCTACGCAAGAGGCAGAGAGCTGTAGCTTCTGGAACCCAGTGCCGTCTGTGCTTGAGGTGCTAGTGGTTGGCTTGATGGCCTTCCATTGCTCCAAAGGCTTGCGACTCGTAATCTAACGGTGCTATACTTCTGACGGATCCCTTTCTCATTGTCCGCTCTCATTTCTTCTTTCCTCCGGCGAAAGCACAAGGGATCATGGTGACGCTGCTGTGCACAGTGGTGGGCGAAGGGATCGTGATCCCAGTGGATATGGACGAGCGTCAGTCCGTGTCCGACCTTAAGAACGCTATCAAGAAGCACTTGCCTGCCGCTTATGAGTGCGATGCCCAATCTCTCCAGCTCTACGCTGCCAAATGCGAAGGACAATGGATCCGATGTGATGATCCAGACGTGCAGCGCATGGCCAGAGGACTCGTGCCTTCTTCTATCAAGGCCATTGTGATGAACGCTGTGGAGATGCGCCCAGTCTGCCTCTTAGAGGAGTTTGGGTTTCCCCATGAAGACCCAACGGAGCCAGGATCGCATCTTCATGTCCTAGTGGAGCTTCCAAAAGAGTTCCAAGGACTACGCTATTACGAAGGTATCATGACAGGATTACTGAGTATTGCGTGGATATGCTAATGGTTGCTGTGCAGAACTCAGAAGTGATCTCGTTTGCTGTGAGTCCATCATCGCTGGCTGCGTAGTGGTGTTGGGCTTTGCTATCGTGCTTGCGCTACTCTTGTAATTGGATTGTGGGATTCTAGTAAGCAATAACGAGACTGAATGAATTGTGTCCGTCTTTCGCTTTTAAATCGAATTGATCCATTCCTGGCCTCACATCTAATCACCACTCCGTACAACTAAAGCTTTCAATGGAAATTCGATGCGTTTGTTCTTGTACAACGCCAGTAAAACGGTGAACCAGTGCGAGGAACACGATGGCATAAATGGGATCAAAAGCACGATACGCGCTCAACCAGTGGAACGCCACGCCAGCGACAACCACCACACAGAAGCTCGTGCCCAATAAGGCCACATGGAAATCAGAATACCCGCCAAGAGCGTACGCACTGGCAAGAGCTCCGACCACAAATGGACACGCAATCGACTCTTCCGCAATAAAACGCGAGATCATTCGATGCAGCGTCCAGCCACGCCAAGTCACTGCCTGCGATGGTCGAGTCTTGCGATCCAGCCACGTTCGATCAACCACCAGAACTTCCACCAGCAAAGCGATGCACCATGCACCAGCGTAGAGAACTGCAAAAGTCGACTTGCCAAGCACGTCCAGAGCTGCCAACATCACGCTCTGTGCCACAGCGTACAGCAACAGTAGAAGCCAATTCAAAGGCAGTTTCTTGCTCGCCAAGTTGATAACCCACGTGAAGGCCATGACCATGAGAACGTTCGCGACGCTGACAAGCGCATAGTCTTGATCCTTGAAAAGGGCTTTAATTGTCTTTCGGGATGCTGGAATCAGCGTGAGAACTCCCGTCAGAATCCACACAACCGCCACTTTCAGAGCACATGCGCCTAACGGATCGCGTTCGAACTTGCGCTGCTGCTCCAGGAAAAACGCAGCAATGCCACTGGGTTCTCTTGGCTCAGGTGTATTACCTGGCGGCTCTGCGGTCGTACAAGTTGCTTGCTGGCTCTCTATGTCAATGGTCTCGTACGATTGACCGACTGAATTGAGAATTAAGTTGCCATTCTCTCGGACGTTCTGCATATTTCTGAAGATTGGAAACGCAGGGTCCCGCTTTGGAGCTTTTGGTCACGATTTGCCAGAAACGCGTCATGAACAATGCAGGAAAGCGAAAGAGTGCTGGTTGATATCGATGAAGAAACTCATTTGATTCACCCAAGAGATCGCAGTCGTCGTGTGGAGAATCTGCTGTTCAAACTCCTGCAAAGTCCTCTTGACGCATGTGTGCTGCCGCTAACGTTGGTATGGATCCTCACAGGCGTTCTCACGCTGTTTCTCGCGATCAGATTCTCGATCAAGGTCGCACTTCACACGCAGAGCTATGGAATGATTGGGCTTTTAACCTTAAGCGTGCTTGAATGGATCTATTCTACTATCGAGCGGTGTGAGAGTCGATTATCGTGGAGCAAGTTCAAGCTCCTGTTGGTGGTGGTGGCGCTGAGTGCGATGCTGACTGTGCTCGATGTATTACTGGACGTGAAGCTTGCGTTTGTCTACTGTGGAATCTGGCGGATCGCTTTAAATGATCGATATCTTCTTCATGGATAATTCGTGAAGGATGCACAGACGGAACGTCCCGACAGAGCAGGATGTGCGAGACTGGCGATTCAAGGATCTGTTGACTTCAGACATCTCGAAAGAGTGCATAGCGCTCTCGATCTTGGTTGGAATGAATGCAGCAGCATTCGCTTGCGCAGATTATCCATATCGGCTGTCTTTGCTTTGTGTGGTGTCCTACGTATACGAAATGGGCTCTTTTGAGAAGGCTTGGAGACAATTGGAGACCTTTTTGGTGCTCACAATCACAGGACGGCATGTCTTTCTCGTCGCTCTTATTCGCTTCATTTTGTATGTCCCAAGCGAGTCAAGCCCTACGACCGAAACGAGCTCTGGGATTCTTAGTGGGAAAACTTGTTGACTCCGATTGGCAGCGCCACATTTCCATGTCGAGCTTCAGTCGCTTTGCTAACAAGCAATGTGTACATGCACAAACCAGCTCTCAATCTCGTTGCTTGGATGGAAATAGGTTGTGACCCAACACTACAATCAAAATTATAGTGAAAAATTCAAACGTTGACGAGCATGTTGTTATAGCATGTCCCGTGACATTGATATTGCTATTGATGCGTCTTTCGCGTCCAAGCATAACATACACTGCACTCAATGATTGAATTCCAGCTCTCTCGAATGATGCACAAAATTGGAACCATTGCATGTTCGGCTGATCGGCAGCATCAGACAATATCGCAGTGTTGGTGGTAGCGGCATCGCATCGTTTAATATAGCGTTCGGCCGTTCTGCCACTCTTCTTGTAATGACGCAAAACTCTTGTATCTACAGCTCGCAAGTCGTTGGTCACTTGAATGTAGTACTTAAGTATTTAAGTCGGCCATTTTCGCTCCTTTTGCCTTTTCGCGAATGAGATGCACGCAGCCCAGCTGAACTGTATCTCAAGGGATTATCCATTCTATTTGTCTAAGCAATCGTGGACACGAATCGTTCGCTTCAGTAAAAACATTCAGTCCTTTGTGCGAAAAGAGATGGGTTGTGGCTTCACACCGCCAGCAACCACTGGACGTAACACACGACTGCGCAGAAGCAAAGCAAAGATCATTGCTTAGATCCTTTGCCAGAGGACCACACCCCATGAGGAAATTTCACACAAGGAACGTATTCATGCTTTCTCTCAGCCAGTCGAGGAGTGGGAAATGAGGGTAACTACTGTATGCACATGGACATGGACATGGGTGGCTGCTGCTGCTGCTGGAAATTGTACGATGGATTGATTGTACCTATGCACAAGTTTCAGTTCAAAAATAGGAATACTTGCTCCCCCATCCCTAAGCTCCAGATTTCCCGTCCATTTTGCTTCCTTCGATCAAAACGGCAACACTTCTGTTGTGTCAACCATCCTGCCGGATCTTATCACGACTGATCACTTCCCCTGGTGGCTCCATGTGGGTATGGGAGCCGATTGCGAAGTGTCACCATCGCGTTTGCATGGAATGCTTCCGGAGAAGGCAGAAAAAATACGCAAAAATTACCAAAGCTTGACCCAGTTGCCTCTGGGCAGGTGGGTCACCCCTCCTGGTCGGGCCGCAAGTTGCCGTTCAACAACCTTTGATTGGCTGAAAAGCCGCTACCGCAGTGACGTGACGCACGAACGGACGCCGCTGCCAGGGAGTAAGTCGCCGCATCGCATAGTGCAACTCAGATCCGCTGATGGTTTTTCTCGGCAGCCTCCCACCTTTCACACACAGGTACAGTAAACTACAAGTTCCCCCTCCCCCCTTTCCCCCCAGAAAGAGAAATCCAGAGGAGCGGAGCAAGAGGAGAGAAGCGGACGGACGAACAGCATGGACTTAGCCAGCATCCTTAATGACTCTGTGGGGGACGACAACGAACCAGAGAAGGAGATCGAGGACCACAAGTGGAGTGTCGACGAGATGCAGTGTGCCGTAGCTATCCTGCAGGACTTCCAGGATCCTCATCCTCCTTCGACACGCTCATCTGCGGTGGCGTCACCAGCGGCGTCCACCTCCTCCAGCGCCAATGCCGAAGACGACGAAGACGAGGATGACCATGACGACGCGGAGGGCGACCGGAGCTATAGCTCACTGCGCCCACAACGACGCAGACAGTCCGACGACCATCAGCAAAGTGACGGATGGGCGTCCAAGTTAGACCTGCTGGTACAGGCGGACGAGATGATAGCTGACCGCCGCCGGCGTGTGGTCCCAACCGCCTCTAGTCTTCGCAGCGGCATGTGGACTAAGGCCGAGGAAGAGTATGCGGCCGCACTCATCTACTACTTCCTGCGCGGCGCGCTGTCGCTGGATGAAGGCACGACGCTGCGCAAGTTCCTGGCCGACGAGCTCAACTGCAACCGGCGCCGCGTGTCCATGAAACTTGCCACTGAGGTCATTGCTACCCGACGGATCCCTCGCAAGGTGGGCGCGTCGGTGTTTTTGCCGCTGCGTCCGCCTCCCAGCGACGCAGAGCTGGACGAGATGTCGCAGGTGCTGGGCGATCTCAAGCAGCGTTGCTTCGCACCCGTGGCCTCGACCGAGAGTGACGCTCGGCGCCTCCATGTGGACGACAGATCCAAGTCGCTCTCGGCACTCAAGAGCAACACCATCAAGTCCCCCGGGAACCTCAAGCGCCGCCGCCCGACCATCATCCGCACAGGCTTCGACTCGCGTGAGGAGGAGACGTTTGTCACAGCCATGTTCGAGTGCTTCATGGCCGGTCTGCTGGCCATTCCTGAGGGCATATCGCTCGTGAGTTATCTCTGCGACCAGCTGCAGTGCAGCCCCAAGACGCTGTCCATGAAGCTGGCGCCGCGGCGTCTGGGCGAGCGCAAGTTCCCCGACAATGTGGGGACCATCACGTACCTACGCAAGCAGAGCAGCTCTGCGTCCGACCCATCGCCCGAGGACGTGCATGCCCGTCTGGAGGAGCTGCGCCATGCCAGCGCCACCGCCGACCACAGTACACCCACACATTTGATGCCAGAGACGCCTGCTAAGCCCAACAGCGCGGCTTCGGCCCAGTGCAGCCCCAACCGCTATGTGCTGCGCAGTGGTCCCTGGTCCCGCGAGGAGGAGTTGTACGCAGCCGCGCTGATCGACGGCTTCTTCAAGGGCACGCTGGACATCAGTGAAGGCACGACGCTGCGTGCGCTGTTGGCCTCACGGCTGTGCTGCAACCCCATGCGCATCTCCAAGAAGCTCGCAAGCGAGTGGATCGCTGACGTCAAGATCCCCAAGAAGCTCGGCTCCTCGACCTTCGTGCGTCGGTCCACCATCACGACCGGCGAGCGTCTGGCAGCCGAAGAAGCGCTGCGCGTGATGCAGCACTCGTACCTGCAGGCCGAGCGGGAGAAGGACAGCGGCTCAGTGGGATTCAAGCACGCGCGTCATGAGGACGACAGTAGCCGCATGCAGTCGCGCAGTCCGCTTAAGGCGCGGAAGCTGCTCATGGAGGACGACGAAGAGCCCGCGAGCCCGTCGTCGTCGTCTGCGTCGACTATTTGGCGCACGTAAGTAAGTTTTTTTTCTCTAAAGGAGGTAGCTGGGAGAAGGCTTGTCTCTCTTGGTAAATGTATCAGCTTTGCATTCTGCTTCCTGTCCCAGTTCATGTCCGTCCCTATTAGCAGAACGATGAAGTCAAAGCTTGAGCTCAAGATCTGGTGCGTCGTGGTGCAGGAAGGCAGCGTCTTCCGCGTTAAAGCGAGCGCCAGTCAGTACGTGGACGATCTGAAGCGTGCGATCAAGCAGCACATGCCCAACACAGTGCGCTGCGACGCGCCCAAACTCGCGCTTCATCTAGCGCAACGAGGCGATTCATGGATGCAACAGGACGATCTCGACTTGCAGCAGTTGACAAAGGATCCGCAACGCATTCCGTTGGGAATCCAATCGCTGCTGCGCTCAGAGACAGAATTGCGAGCAGGCCATCGTCTGGACCAGTTTGGATTCCCTGTCCGCTCTCCACGAGACGTCATGGAGCTACATGTGCTGGTGGATTTGCCAGTGCATCTTCGGCCGACCGCAGGATCTGCCAGTCGCCATGCCAGTTTGGCTGGATGGGCTTTGTTCATCTATCGAGTGGCTGTCGTGGTGGCTCTGATGTTGCTTTTCTGTCGACGTCCTAGCGGGAAGAGGACTCTGCGCTGGGAGCGTGCGCTGCCGTGGTTGTTTCTAGGAGCCGTCGCGATTCTGGGCGTGCTGATCTCGATACTCAAGCGAGAACTGACTCAGTGGGAGCAACAAATGGCCAAGAAGAGAGACATTGGACTGGGATACGGACACAAGTGATAAGTGAGATGTATGAGACGTTCGTACGACCAAGTTATCTGTTTGAATAGCGTGCAAATTCCATCCACCGACCGTAGCTGTGTAGTACTCGTCTAATATTTGCAGAGTGCAGCGATATGATTGGACGAAAAGTCTATCTGAATCTGAGCCGTAGTTCTGATATAAGTGGTACACCGTACCATAATTATTCCAATCCCTCTCCAAACCGATCTTTCAAAGCAAAAAGTGCGACAATGAGCAAGTGATGGATACTGTAGCTCTTGGAAAGGTCATGA